>JAQFVV010007158.1:120000-146253 GCA_028023455.1 Epiperipatus broadwayi | reverse complement strand
AAATCAAATGCAGAGTCTTTTAGCTAGAAAATGCGGCCGTATTTATTACTCATTTTGACCTCGCCTCTGGTAATCCTGGACGTCCGTAACGTGTCAATAATGATACCTCTAATTTTAAAATATAAACAAGATAAAAAGTGGAGAGAGGCGAATTTAGGCCATTTTGAGCTGAAAATAGACCGCGCTTGGGATAAATTTTAATAACATGAATTTTCAAAATAAACTTATGTCAAGCAAAAAAATCTTTTTTGAATTTAAAATAAGGCATGTCTTTTGTTTGCTAATTTTACATTACTCTCTTGAACTTCCTCTCAAATAAAAATACATGAATAAAAATATATATGTAATCTACACATTCTAATAACATTTCACATAAGTGTTTCATCTGTTACTATCATTCATCATCGCTATTTGACGTTTTCACCGTAATATAAATTTTTACATTTCATAAATTCAAATTGACATTAAAATGAGAAACAAGTTTAACAAAAAAACAAAAAACAATCATTACGAATTCTGTATAATTTAATACTCTCCATGCGACTTAAAAGACATTATTCATTAGAGTTCAACTTCTGTTTGAAGGTTTCAAAGAACACCAAACATATGCTAAAAATGTGCGCAACAGATTTGACTACTTCCATAACATATATATACATACAAAATAGTATTATGATTTGATGTCGGACATTTTTAAAGTTTGTATTATACATAATTATTAAAATCAGAATATTTGTAAAATATGAGTAATTAAATAATTAAAAATTTTTATCCACCTTTATATTAACTTTTCATCATCCAAGCAATCTAAAAGTCAACTAAAGCTTTGAACAAGCAAACTTTCCCACAATTCCTCGATCTTAGCACTCCTGCTGCTTGCTCGTTAATTCAAGTCATTTATACTTGTGTATTAGCACAGCCTCCTTTACATTTTCTTTTATTGTTATTTTTTTCAATTGTTCAAGTATTTTTACACTGTTAAAAATTGAAGTCAAAACCATAAATACATGATTTATTATGGTCATAAAAAACAGATGCTGCGAAATATTATTATCTACTATACAATTTTGGTTCAATTCCTGAACACATTTTTTAATAATAGCAAAGTATTCTTTAGTTTCTTTTTCAATGTAAATGGCCAGATTCACCTATATACAACCACTCCGCCACACCTATATATCCATTTATAAGTGACACAATTTTTATTTATAAATGAGGTTTTATCTTTGGAGTTATTTATTTGTTTAATGAAGGAGGTGTGTAAAATGCAATATTACATATATCTTTATAAATTTTCCTTATAAACTTTACTTGATAATTTGAAATATATAAGATTGATAAACTTACCTTGATAATTTTGGAAATATATAAGATTGATATCTATTTTTTTTTTATTAGTAAGAGAATCAATATTATTATTAAATTTTTTATTTTTTTTACATTTTTGTATTGAGTAATCTCTAATAACACAGTATATATGTGATTAGCAACTGTAGCCAACATTTAACAATTCATTCGAATATGGGGGTGAGCAAATGAAAGAGGTAGTTAATTTCTGACTCTTTTTTTGTTTATGTAAAACAAATCTTACACTTGTTCGGCGGTTTTGGTATAGCCCCATCTTTTGAACATAAATAACAAGTGATAGCAGGTTATGTGATTAACTTGTTTTTGTTTTCATAAAAAATACCTTTAAAGTTTTCTTGCAATGATATATATTGCAGAAACTTTGATTATATGGTGATTCTGAACTGAGATCAGACCCATATAAATATCTGGCTTGCTAGGCTGAGTTTGAAGACTTTACCGGTCTGAAAAATTCACACTTGCAATCTGATAGAAACGTTTTGCATAAACACTTGAGAGTCAGTGTTTTAGATCTAGTTTCTATACTCTATCCCCCACTGAGGAGAGCAAACCAGCTTGAAATCAGCTGATCTGGGGGTGAGCAAATGAAAAAGGTAGTTAATTTCTGACTCTTTTTTCGTTTATGTAAAACAAATCTTACACTTGTTCAGCGGTTTTGGTATAGCGCCATCTTTTGAACATAAATAACAAGTGATAGCAGGTTACGTGATTAACTTGTTTTTGTTTTTCATAAATGTACCTTTAAAGTTTTCTTGCAATGATATATATTGCAGAGACTTTGATTATATGGTGATTCTGAACTGAGATCAGACCCATATAAATATCTGGCTTGCTAGGCTGAGTTTGAAGACTTTACCGGTCTGAAAAATACACGCTTGCAATCTGATAGAAACGTTTTGCATAAACACTTGAGAGTCAGTGTTTTAGATCTAGTTTCTATACTTTATCCCCCACTGAGGAGAGCAAACCAGCTTGAAATCAGCTGATCTGGGGGTGAGCAAATGAAAGAGGTAGTTAATTTCTGACTCTTTTTTCGTTTATGTAAAACAAATCTTACACTTGTTCGGCGGTTTTGGTATAGCGCCATCTTTTGAACATAAATAACAAGTGATAGCAGGTTATGTGATTAACTTGTTTTTGTTTTTCATAAATGTACCTTTAAAGTTTTCTTGCAATGATATATATTGCAGAAACTTTGATTATATGGTGATTCTGAACTGAGATCAGACCCATATAAATATCTGGCTTGCTAGGCTGAGTTTGAAGACTTTACCGGTCTGAAAAATTCACGCTTGCAATCTGATAGAAACGTTTTGCATAAACACTTGAGAGTCAGTGTTTTAGATCTAGTTTCTATACTCTATCCCCCACTGAGAAGAGCAAACCAGCTTGAAATCAGCTGATCTGGGGGTGAGCAAATGAAAGAGGTAGTTAATTTCTGACTCTTTTTTCGTTTATGTAAAACAAATCTTACACTTGTTCGGTGGTTTTGGTATAGCGCCATCTTTTGAACATATATATATATATAATGATAGCTGTTATGAATATATTTTTAATGAAGACAAAAATGTTATCGAAATAAACTTTTATGTATTAATATTATAAATATATGATTAGGTATTATATTTTTTATTTTATATTATACATTATAAATTAATAAAAGAACAGCATAATGGATTGTTTTTTTTTGATTATATATATATATATATGTGTGTGTGTGTGTGTTCTGGTTATAAGGGTTAATTAAACAAATAAAAAATACCATTTTACTGAATGACGTGATTTCAATTTCCAGTTCAATTTGTAATCGATTGATTATGTATTGAAAATTATACATGGGAGATCTCATCAAACTTTCAATATTTATATCAGTAAAAGCCTTAACATTTTTTTTATTAGTATATACTTGTTTGTATACATACTTTTGTTATAATTGTTTGTCTAAATTTCTGAGTTCTGTTCTGCATTTTTATTCTTATATAGTCAGAAATAAAATAACTAATTGGATCATTTTGTTACCATATAAAAATCATATTAATGTTGAAAAATCTTAAAAAAATATCCATTCGACTTTAATTATTCGTTGACAGTAGTTAATATAACATAATGATAACAGTTTATCAAAGTATATTAATGTTTGTGAGATCTCATAAATATAGTGATTAATATGTCAGCTTATCATAACTTAGCGTTTAAATTCATAGGAGAGTCAAACAATGTTCTAACAGTTTTAAAATATCTAAATACACTTAAGATTTTGGCAGGTATATGACTTATAAAACACAGCCAGTTCAATAAAGGAATGATCAGCTACTCTTAATTAGAAAATAAAAGTAAGTAAAAAAAATCTACAAAAATTCATATCAAATGCATTTTATTTTTCTATTATTTTCTAAATCAAAGTAAGAGACTTGTAACATGGCAGTCAGAAAAACAATTTGTGCTATTTAAGATATAGGTCTGAATACAGATTGGGTAAGGCTTAGAATTCTCTTTTATGTAAAAGTTCATATCCATACAATATTAATCAGTAAGCACAGAATTATTAATATCACATCTAGAGGGTAAAATATGGATGAAAAATTGTTAAAATTCTCATCATTTGAAATTAAAAAATTTGTTGAGTAATGCCTTCACTGTATTATGGAGTAAATGGGTCTTTTATTTGTAATGAACTATTATAAGTTTATTTATTTTTACCTAATACATATACATAGGTTGTGTTGTCCAATCAAAAATAGGTTGACAAAATTTATTATTCTTTGCCATTTCTTTAACACAATTTATTTTAGTAATATTTCTGTAGTATAATTTTCATTATGCCCCTTTCAAATTTCACACAAAATAGAGACTAGTTTCTATTTATTTTTAATAGTTTAATCATAAACATATAACTAAAGACATGTGATAAAGGATATATGATCCTGAAGATATTTCATGCTAAACCAGCACCCATCCGTTGGCACAGATCACCATATCTTTCACATATTACTTTATCTTAAAATCTTAATATTTAAAATTAGATTATAAATTTTAAAAGTTTTTGTTATAAAAAAACAAAAACCTATACAAGATAATGAATAAAAATAAAATATTTTCGAAATTAAAAATATTTGTAAATACTTTAAAAAAAAAATACAAAAAAATAAATAAAAAAAATTCTTTGAATAAAATAGCATATATAAATAAATTAAAAATATTAGTAATGAATTAAATCTAGTTTTTAAATAATAAAAATAAATTTTTATATTGATAAACTGTTTTTAAAAATGTTGATTAAACAAGTCAATTTTTCAAAACTAAGTAACATTCCTGTTTATGATAGTTGTTTGTCCTTAGGCTGAAGAATATATATACTGAATAAAACAGTATAATAAAGACCACATATAAAAAAACCCAAAGGAATAATTGAAAATGAATAAAAATGTAATTGTATAAAGATAAATGGTATATCTATGAGTCAGTGAATAAAATTATATGAGATTTTGAAAAAATCGAGATCAGAGAAAGTTTTTCTTTTTTGAAAAAAAAAAACAAAAAAAAAAACAAGCAGAATAATTTTATATACTGCTAAAGTATGAATGATGTAAAAATATTTATAAAAATTTAAAAAAATGTTTTTAGTAAAGAGCAGCTTAAATTTAAAAAAGTTGCAATAAGATATAAAATATCTGATTTTAATTGTTGAACTGCCTTTTCAACAAGATCATTAGATTCAGATGTGTAAGTACCTGACAAATTTCCTTATCTGTTAAAAAAATCCTTAAATTGTTGAGATGTAAAACTGGTCACATTACCCATCATAATAATCTTGTAGATAATCATAATTTGGTATTCTCTCCAGTAGTATTTTGGTTGATTTTATACTTCACCCATCATGATAATAAATCCACAAGTATTAAGAATATATAGCCATTCATTATTCTTTAAGATCTAGATGAAGATGCTTCAATGGTTGAGTGGGTTTAGGCCAAGATTGAGATTTTTTGTTGGTTACTTAGTACATATTTTTCCAAAATTTGTTCAATTTTTTTTTGCTCAGCTTGGCCACCAAATATATACCCTAGCCCAGAGATTAGCAATTTATGGCTTATAAGCCAAGTATGGATTTTTGAGCATGCCATTCTAGCTGTCCACCAAATTGATAACAATACATTATTGGTCAAAAGTTCCACATTGCAATTAGTCATCTCCCGATGTTGAATGAGCAATAATGAATGAGTTAATTTTACCATTGAAAAAATATATAAATTACTTTTTCATTTATTATTTTATGTTACTGCCATTATAAATATTTATTAATTAAATTTTAAATAAATTTTTATATTGATTTATATCTTTTTATTTAAAAATATCCAAATAATATCAAAGAAAGTTGTCTAAATTTTCTTATTTTTATTTATTTTTTATTTAAAAGAAGGTATGGTGATGATTTTGAGGTGGATTGTGTAACATCAGTGGGAGATAACTGCAATTTAATTGGAAATAAATGATAAAGATAAGTTTATTATTTAACAGAATTAAGGAAATGATTTGTTTATATTTAAATTTTAGGAAATGGGCAATTTTTTTTTTTAAATACTTTTATTTTGTTATTTATAGATTATTATTATTATTATTATTATTATTATTATTATTATTATTATTATTATTATTATTATTATTATTATTATTATTATTATTATTATTATTATTATTATTATTATTATTATTATTATTATTATGTTTCAAAGGATAAACTTTATTGAGCCTCAAAAAGGGTTATATAAGCTACTTTTGGAAACATGAGGTCTTAAATACAAATTGATTCATGATACTATAGATGTAATAAAGGTTTACAATCTTGATAGGATAGAAAATATGATTATAAAATAATATCTCAGTAATTGAAAGAAAAAAAAAATTACATAACAAGATACATAACAAATTAGATTTAAGTAGTATTTTTTTAAGGGTGATATAGAGAAAAATACATGGAAACACATGATAGTATGAATGAACAAATATGGAGGAGGGGTTGAAGTTGGTTTTAGATTGACATATGGGCATAAAATTTGAGCTCATTTGCTGCTGAGAGTACTATAGTTTTCATAGCTAAATGTTATTGTTCATTTGTTACATAATTTCCAGGTGAAAAAAAATTGAAAAATACTAGTCAATATGAATTGGAAAATGGAAAAATACTCATTCAGCATGAATTGTATCCTGAGATAATGAATAAATACTAATCAACATGAATTGCATCTTTGAAAACTGAAAAAAATAAAAGTTAGCATGAATTGTCTCTTGTGAATATGGAAAAATACTAGTTCAGCATGAATTCTATATTGGAAAAATAGTATTCAGCCAGAACTAAATCTTGGGGAAAATGGAAAAATACCAGTCAGCATGAATTGTATCTTGGGAAAATGGAAAAATATTAGTTAGCATGAATTGCATCTTAGGAAAATGGAAAAATATTAGTTCAGCATGAATTGCATATTGAGAAAATGGAAAAATACTAGTTAGCATAAATTGCATCTTGGAAAAATAAAAAAATACTAGTCTGCATAAATTGCATCTTGGTAAAATGGAAAGATATTAATTATTATGAATTGCATCTTGGGAAAATGGAAAAATACTAGTTCAGCATGAATTAGATTTTGTGAAAATGAAGAAAAATACTAATTCAGAATGAATTCATTTTGGGAAACTGGAAAAAAATAATAGTCAGTGTAAATTGGATCTTGGAGAAAATGAAAATAATACTAATTCAGAATGAATTGCATCTTGGGAAAAATACTAACAAGCAGAAATTGGGTTTTGGGAAAATGGAAAAATACTAGTTAGCATGAATTTCATCTTGGGAAAATGGAAAAATATTAGTCAGCATGAATTGCATCTTGGTAAAATGGAAAAAAGTAGTTCCATATGAATTGTATCTTGGGAAAATTGAAAAATACTAGACAAACAAATTGCATCTTGGGAAAATGTAAAAGTCTAGTTCAGTATGAATTATAATTTGGGAAATGGAAAAATAATAGTTAATATGAATAACATATTGGTAAAATAAAAAATACTATTCAGAATGAATTGAATATTGACAGATTTATGTTTTTAGTACTTTTAAAGTAAAACATTAAAGCTTGTTACTGACTGTGAATAAGTGAATCATTTGCTACAGGACTACTATAGAGATGTTTGGTCATGTGATATCTCTGCTGCCATATTGTTTTTTTAAAAATATCATTTAATAATTTGATATTTGTTAAAATTTTGAATGAAAATTATCACAGAATATTGAAAAAATGTGGAAATTAATTCTGAATTGAACAAAATATGTACAGAGAAGTTTTTACCTTTTCAGCTTTAGGTTTTTAGTACTTTCTAAATGTAAAACTCTGGAGCTTGTTATCTTGACTCTGAACTGGTGAACCATTTGCTGCTGAATTATTACTACTACTACTACTACTACTACTACTACTACAATTGCTACTGCTGCTACCACTACCACCACCACCACCACACTACCGCCACCGCCACCTGCCACCACCACCACCACCACTACTACTACTACTACTACTACTACTACTACTACTACTACTACTACTACTACTACTACTACTACTACTACTACTACTACTACTACTACTACTACTACTACTACTACTACTACTACTACTACTACTACTTTTAAGAACTTTAGCTTATTACATACTAGTATGACACAGGAATTTTATACTTTAGTATTATTATTATCTACTACTACTACTACTACTACTACTACTACTATTATTATTATTATTATTACTATTACTATTATTATTATTATTGTTGTTATTGTTTCAAAAAGCAACTTAATTCAGACTAGAAAAGCAGGTTACATTAATATTTTCATATACATGTTTACGTTGATGTTTTGAGGATAATGTATATTGTGTCTGTCTAAGTTCTTTACATGTCTTTATTAATATAAACTGAGTGAGCATTGGATTGTTTGTTCCAGTTTATAATACTAAATTTATATGGCCTCTCTTAGCTTTTTTTAAAATAATCAATTGGCTTTCTTTGAATTGTTTCTCAAAGTTATCTAATTTACATTTGGATAATTAATATATATATAAATTAAATCACCCCACATGCTTAAGAAATCCAGTACTTCCCTCTGTGAACTAATATACAAATATATTAGAGTTTGTATGTCAATATATATATATATATATATATATATGATAAACAAAACAAGTTATAAATTTCATAACTTGCTCTTAACGTGCATTTTATGATCACTTGATGGAGCTTTATCAATAGCTCCTAATAAGTTTTTGTTTACATAAATGCTGAGAGAGATAGAATTCAATATCTCCTCATTGTCTCCAACCTTTAGACCATGGTTTCAAACTATTTGGCTCACCTTAGTAAAGGGTAGGAAGACTAGAAACTAGACCACCTTTAGACCATGATTTTGAGCTAGTTGGCTCACCTCAGTAATGATTTCGAGCTAGTTGGCTCACCTCAGTAAAGGGTAGAAAGACTAAAAACTAGATAGTTTCTAGTCTTCCTACCCTTTACTGAGGTGAGCCAACTAGCTCAAAACCATGGTCTAAAGGTTGGAGATAACAAAAGAGATATTGAATTCTATCTGTGTTTATGTAAACAAAAGCTTGTTAGGAGCTATTGGTAATGCTCCATCTAGTGATCATATATATATATATATATATATATATATATATATATATATATATATATATATATATATATATATATATATATAATATATGCTTTGTAACAGTTTGTTAGTCTTTAGATATTGGTTTTGTAAGCTGGGATATATTTCCACTGGCAATATTTTATATATTTTACTTTCATCTATTAATTCTTGGATTCTGTGATGTCCATTTCCTTGTCTCTCTTCAAGTATATTAACTGATTTAAGAAATGGCAAAACTATTAGAGATTTGAGGATTATTTTACGAATGACCAGGTGGCTGTGAAGATTTCTGGGTATGCTATTTTATTGTCTCTGTTTTTTAATTTTGCTAATTTGTTATAAAATGTTGATGTATGTTGCCTTGTATTATTGTCAAAAGCAAATGTGCATCACATGCATCAAAATGCATAGAGCAAGAAAATTACTGCATGCAGTGTAAGGGTGGATATTCTGGTGAATGCACTGATGATATCCTGCAGGGAGATGTTTGTTTATCTGTATATATTAGTCATTTCATGCTGAATATTGTTTAATGCTAAGCAGTTGCAAAATAAATGTTGTTGAGTTTCTTCTGCTAAGTGGCATAGTGTGCAGAAAGAATCTTATTTTTGTATACAAATGTCTGTATCTTAGGAAGTATGATGTTAGCAAGGCATATAGATTCAGTCTAAGCAGGAAATCAAAAAATTTGGTTGTCCATGGACCATTTTTTAAATTTTTTAAGAAGCTGTTGGTTGTATATTTTGAGTATGTGTATGTCCTGGGTATTCGAATGCATAAATCTGCCTATATGAATATTTTGTTGTTGTTTGGAGTAATTGGGAATATTGAAGATGAAGGTTTGTCTGTAGGTATTATTTTTATTAGACATTGAAGTTCCAGGAAATGTCTGAGGATGGCTATTATAAAGTTTTCATCTTTTGTATTTGAAAAATATCTATGTTGTGCAGCCCCAAGCCATTGTGTATTGCTGAGTGACTAAGGCATTTTGCAGATATTGACACTGTCCTTCCATTCCATATAAGTTTATTGCAATATGAAGAGATTTTTGATGTGAAAGCTTTGGAGAATTGAATTATGGGAACATAGTAGATAATCTTGGAGATCACCAGTTGATTGAACAATTCTACTTTAGCATATATTGAGAAGTATGCTTTTGCTAGAGAAGCAGTGATCTGTTCTGCTTCATCTGTTTTAACTTGTTCAGACTTTTTTGCCTCATTGCATTTGTCCCAAGCATAAAGGAAAGCTGAGGAAAGCAGGTGGTTTGCCTTGGAAAATTTGAGTGCATGGCTTACTGGTGTATAGCAACCAGGCAGCAAGTCTTCTTTTGATTAAATATTAGATGATGTGTTGATTGGAAGTCTTGCAGTATTTTCTGTAGTATTGATATCTACTTTCTAGATGGAAGGAAAAATGTGGTCATCCATATATGCAATTTAGGCTATGTATTATGATATGTCTGGTATCTGGATGCATTTGATACTCTTCTGGATTTTGACTATGAGTCAGTTGATGTAGAAAGTAAATAGCAGTGAACTAAATGGGAAGCCTTGGGATATGGATTATATGGGGATGAATGATGGCAAATTTTTGCCATTGTGTGTGATATAGATATCTCTGCTAAGTAGTGGGTTTGTGAGTAGGTACAGATGAGTTTATGGGATTGGGGTGTCAGCTAGTATGTTAATTAACATATTAATGTCAACTGAGTCAAAAGCTGCTTCTATATCAAGTTTAACTGCAATTGGTGCATACTTTTTTTGGTCCTGAATTGAGCTCAAAACTGTTTTTAACATTATTGCAGCCTGTGGAGTAGATGATTGCTTCCTTGTAAACTGGCTAGGTGAAATTAGTGGTAGAATGTATGTCTCCAGGCTATCTTTGAGTACTTTTTCAATTATTTTAATGGTAAGTGGTCCCATTGAGATGGGTCAGAGGTTGGATAGTGTTGATGTGAGAACTTGTTTCTTGTTGAAGAGAACTCCTGCAATTGGGTATAAACCCTGGATGGCATGTACCTTCTGTGATAGTTGATTTGCAAGATCATGCAAATATTGGGCAGTGAACTGACTGAAATATGCAAGTACAAATTCTGAGATTTCATGTGCTCTGGGGTGACAAGCATTAGATATTGTTGCCAGATTTGTAGCAAATCCTGTGATGTTAAATGGAGTGTGTGTTTCTGGTTTTCCAAATGGTTTTCCAAAAACATCAAAAATAAATACGACTAGGTGTTTTTATATATTTGTAGCTTTTGTTTGAAATGACGATATATTGGTTTTAACATGCTATTTCCTTGTCCATGTATGTTGTTGGCTGAGGCAGATTTTACATTTTTTATTGCCAGGTAGTTTTTCAGATGGTTATAGATGTTACTATATGCTTGTGTAAGGTTGTGTATATGTGTTGACTGGAGTGGGTTGGGTTTATCATTCTAAACTGTCTGTGTATTTCATCATCCAGAGCTAGTAGTGTTGAGGGTTCTGGGGATTTGCATGTAATGTGATCTATATTAAAAAATAAAATATTTATGAATGCCAGGTAACTTTGGATGGGGTAAGTTGCATCTCTTAGATTTTTTTTAAGTATTATGTATGTTTCTGAGAAAATAAATTCTGGGATGGCCATTGGACACAATATTCTAATTGTTTTCTCATGTGTAAGTGCAGTTGTTTGGATTTCTGCCAGGTTTATCAACATAGTTTGTGTAGAGTGATCAGAGAAAGCAGATAGTTTGATGTTTAGGCTGTGGTGAGTAAAAACACAGATCAATCCTTGATGTATGACAACCATTGTGAAAGGTATTGACATCACTTGACAGAAAACCCTAAGCACTCATAAGTGGTGTTGATATTTGATGTAGCCACTTTGAAATAAAATCTTGATATTTCATATTGAAATCCCCAATTAGTATAGTTGGATGAGAACTAGAACCTAGTAGTGAGTTTATGTTCAAAGCAATGTTTGAGACAATTGCAGGACCAAGTGGGATATACACAAATATAATGTTTAGTGTGATAATTTGATGACTAAAAGTTACTATTAATAAATTTGCATCTATTTATAAGCTTACCCTTTGAGGGAGATGATGTGTCTCTAGAGCATGCACAGTAATGTTCCCTACTTAGATGTATTGATAGGTCAATTTGTGACACTATAGATTTTAGTTTCTAAAAGTCCTAGTATATGAGGTTGTGTGATCTTTATCCATTGTTTAAGCTGATGAATTTTTGTGATTGAGTTAAGTTCTCTGATATTAAATGCTGTTTATTTTTTAATTTTAATAGTGTGATTGGCTGTGAGTTGGTTTCATAGAGTGCTGAAGTCTGTGTTCCACTTTTGTGTATTCTCTAGAGCTTGGTGAGCATTTACCAATGGCTTGATTACCATCAAACTCCATGAGTGTGAAGCCCTCTGCCAAGTATTCAATCATTTCTGTTAGAGTACTGTTTTCCTCTGTTTTGGCTCTTTTAAATTTATTTTTTCTTGGGAAACCAGGTTTTTTGACTTCTGTTGATGTAGTTTCTATGGGAGAGAAGTATGGAGTTAGTCCCTCCAGAATATTTGTAGACCTTTTGTTCATAATTACATGTGGCATGCTTGTTTTTGTGCAGCTATATGTTCATTGGGTGTGTTGAGATTTGAGTCTGTCATATTGTTGATTGATATGACTGGTGATTGTGATACATCAGGTAAGATTTGTGTTTGATTTTGACCCATTTGATCAGTGCTTAGAATCAAGTATATTTGTGTTTTTTCTGCATGACTGTTTTCAGAAGCTTCATTTGTACCATGATGGTTTTTGTTTTCATGTTGATTGCTTGTGTTGCTAGTGGTAATCTGTGGATTGTTGCTCTCTTCATGTTGGCATTGGCTGTGTTATTTGCTGTCTGAATCTGTATAAGTTGGATATCCATGCACTATGTGGCTAGGTGACCATGCTTTCCACAAGCATAACATTGTGGTTTTAAACCTCCTATATATAGGCACAGCGTTGCCTCCTGATCTGCAATCTGTGTTGGTATAGATTGTGGATCAATGTTTTTGTAAAATTTTAACCGAAAGTCATAACTATTGCTATATATTGGTATTGGTGTATCTTTGAAGTATTTTGGATGAAATGCTATTACTTTACCAAATAAGTCCATCATTTTTTGAAAGTCTTGTATCATGTATCCAAAGTATGTATTTTTTATTATTCCTGTTATGTAGTTTTGATGATCTTGATCGACTATAACAATCATGTAATTGTCTAAGGTTTTGATTTAGTTCTAAAATCGGTTCTTTTGACTAATATCAAAAAAATTATAGTGAGGTATCTGGGATTTGGTGATCCATGATTCTTATGATTGTTTCCCACAGTTTATTTTCAGTTATTGCTTGATATAATAATGAGCTTGGTAAATGATACAGTGATATATTTGCATCTGTGGTGAATATGACTATTGAATTCCAGAAAAAATCTCTTGAATGATGTATAAGGTCCCTTTGGGATCATTTACTTTTTCAAGCACACCATCATTCCAGTGTGAAAGAAGGGGTCTTGGTTCACCTAAATCTTTAAATTTAGCTGTTTCATGTCATTCAGATATTTGTTTTTCTGAATCTTGGGACTGTATTATTTATTGTAGTTAGAATATTTTTAAACTAGTTGCCTGCATGTTAACTTTTGTGACAGTTGCATACGATTTAACTATGTCTAAATTTTTACACATTGTAGTGGCCATATTGATGCCAACTACTCAATCATGCAGTATTGTTGTCTCCATTTTTTTTTTGCTTGGTAATGTAAGGTTTTTTTTGATGATATTCTCTAGTTAGTTTATGATTTTCATTAACTACTGTTACCAAAAGATTTATTTTTGTTTTTTCAAATCTATATATATTAGATTTAATTTTATATTGTGGTGTTATTATTAGTTTTTTTTAAGGGTTTGAGTCCCAACTACTTTAGTATTACCGGAAATATCAAGATGTGATTGTGGTGTTGTTGTTATTATTATTATTCTTATTATCACCATCACCACCACCACCACCACTACTAAATTTTGTTGCAATTTGTTTTGATATTTTAAATAATAATTTTATTTTTAAAATATCTATCCTTACATTGCAGTTCTATCTTTTTTTAATTTAATGCTTGTCAAAGCTCTTCAAATGGTGTTAGTGAACATTGTGCTACCAAATTTAGGTAAGAGCTGGCATTTTTCTGTGTTCTGTGGATAATGGAGTGACTCTGCTGACTTTAATGACAGAATATGGTGAGCAAATTGTACAAGCTTGAAGAAGCAAATTTTTTAATGTTTTGCATTTGTGTTGTTTGCAGTTGCTATATAATTTTATTTTAACAACAATGGAAACTTTTTACTAAAGAGAGCTTCTGTATAATTTGTAATTTATTTTCTTTGACATCATAAAAGTAAAAAATATGATAATAAACCCAAATAAACAATGTAAAATGAACAATGAGTATTGTGTTTTCCAAGGATAATGGTCATATAATTTTGCATTGATGGAATTCCAACTTGTTTACTTTGCATAACAAATCTTCAAATAATAAAAAAGAAATTTAGATAACATTTTCTCACAAAACATCAGAAGTTTTCCAAAGATTATCCAGCAGGAGGTCAATGAAAAAAAGATGTGGATGAGTTAAGCAAAAGAAATCAACACTCAACACATATATTCAACAATTGGATGAAATTATTAAATGATATAATGACATCCAGTTTTGCACTAGCTCATAATATTATGAAGTGAAACAAGCCATTCACAGATGGTGAATATATAAAAGAATGCTTCTTGAAATATGTCTGAAATTTTTTTTTAATGATTTTAAAAACCAAAAAGACACTAATAAAAAAAAATCCCAAGATATTCCTTTTCTGCTAAAATGGTCAGATACAGATTATTAAAAATGGCAGAAGATATAACCAGATAACATTATAAAAGTATCATCAGTCATGCCTATTACTTTGGGTGAATCTACTGATTTAAGCAATATGGAACAAATAAGTCTTTTTGAAAAATACATTATATCAGAAGGGCCTCAAAAATAATTGTTAGTGCAACTTTCACTTAAAGAGAAAACTTAAGGAGAAGATATTATGTTATCTATTGCACAGTGTTTGCAAAATAGACATTTAATTTCAATTAGTACAGATGGTGCAGCCAATATGACTGGCAGAGATGAAGGCTTTATTAATTATTTGAGCATGAAATATTAACTTTTCATTGTATAATTCAGCAGGAAGCTTTGTGTGCACAAACATTTCCAGAAGAGATTTGTGAAGTCATGAATTTGGTAGTGAAAATTGTAAATTTATTATGAAAATCACTGAATCAACAACAATTCCAAGAATTTTTATACAAAGTAGAGAGCTAGTATTCAGTTTTAGTATTGCATAGTAAAGTGTGATAGCATTCCAGGGGTGACATTTTAAAATGATTTGCAGACCGTTTAAATGTCATTGAAATTTTTTTTACATGAGAAAAACAATAATTATGCCAAATTACATGACTATCAATGGTTGTAAAAATTTTACTTTATGGTAGACATGACACAGCATTTCAATCAGGTAAATGTAAGATTTCAGGTGAGAGGAAATTAAATCTTGTTCACTTATGATTTGGACAAAAAAATCATTAACACAATTTGCTCATTTGAAATAGTATCAACAAAATAATAATAATATCGACTTTGAATATTTTGTAAAATGATTGAAAAATATTCAAAATTTATTTGCTGCTCATTTTTATGATTTCAAAAAATACAGAACAACTTTATTATTTTTAAACTAATCCAAATAATGTTGATTTTCATGATCTGAATTTTACAAATTTTCCTGCAATTAACTGTGCCGAATTTGAGGTACAAATAATAAGAGTTCAAATCCAAAGAAATGTGGAGCTCAAATTTCAAAAAACTTGCCAGCAATTTAGAAAACTATGAAGGACATAAAGAGGAATTAATTTCTCAACATAAATGGCTGGAATTAAATTCATTAAATACAGTTGGAAAACATGTATTTGATACTTGGAATTCTCTTTTGGAATCATTTCACCATCATATAAAAATATATGCCTTTGCAATTTAAACTTTTTTTGGTTCAACTTATTATTGCAAACAATCATTCTCCAATAGGAATCTGATTAAATGCAAATTGAGAAGTTCATTAAATGACAAAAGTTAGGAATTATGCTTATGATTAAAATTTAAAAATTATTTACCAAATATTGATAAACTATCAAAAGACATGCAAAACAGAGATAGAATTAAGAACATTAAGAAATGTATTATTTTATTCATTTTATTGTATCAGTTATTAGTAGAATAAATGTTGAATAAAAGATATGTTTTTCTGTAATTTCATATTTAGTGTTCTATAAATTTATAAAATAATTGATTATATGGCTCAATCATTTAAATAAAAGATTATTATTTATCATTTATTTGGTGTTTCTCTTAATTAAGGTTGCCAACCCTTGCCATAGTCAAAGATTTCACACAGAAAACTCCTGAATGCCTTTGGTAAAGTAGAGTGAGTACATTTGACCTTCTGTAGAAATGAGAGTGTGCTCAATCAACAATACACAATCATTACAAATTGATGAACTCTCTCACACATTTCAGGTAGGCTTTAAAAATTCATTGGGGTATCTTTCTGGTCAATCTAGCTCAATCTACTTCATTAATATTGCATATCCATAGTATTTTCTTGTCCACTTAGCTACTATTGAACATTTATCAGTTTACAATTTGTAGAAACAATATAATTACTCTCTATCAACTTTTGTCAACACCCATTAGCATCTGGCAGGGGTGATAAAGCATCTATTGTCTAATTTACCTTTTTGGCTCATACAATAATTTATAATCATATGCCACTAGCATATTTATTCAACTTATAACACATTGGCTTGTATGTTCTAGATTGCCAAACATTTCCAGTAATGGATGATGATCTAAACAAATTTGCCATCATCCTTAAATTTATTGATAAAAATTTTTATGGTGAAAATTATAGCTAAAACTTCTTTGTTGAGCTGAATGTAGTTTTTCTCTGCTGCTGGTTAATATTCTCAAGGCATAGGCTATAGGACTTTCTCCTCCACAACAACTGTGGGAAATCAAGTTGCTGATTCCATATCCAGAAGGATCCATTGTAATTATCACATCTAGCTCATTACAATAATGTATGAGGAGCTTCTTTGACTTTAAGTAGATCTTAAGCTTTCTGGAAGGCTATATCCTGTTCTTTAGATCATTCCCATTTGTTGCTTTTTTAATAATATATATACAAAGGTGATAGATAACACATGAGACTTTTCTTTAAGAGAGCTCTCAAAATTTTTTCAGTAGATATAAAAATTCCTGCAAACCTTTACATTTTTAAATCACAATATTTTTTATTGCTTTTACTTTATCTGGATTAGGATATTTTCCATTTTTATTTATTACATGGTGTAGAAACTTTATCTCAGATGTTTACCAAACAAAGTATTTAACTTCTCTTCTATTTTGTCCAATTTGAGTCAGATTTTTATCTACATGTATTGCCAGTTTATGCTCAAATTCAGTGGTAGCCAATCGGTTGTCTAATGCCATGAAGTAAATTATCCATTTTAGCCTGGGAAATGTTAGGCACAATTGCATTGTCATATGGTAACTTATGGCATTAGTAAATTTCTAAATGATTAGTAAGTTAATAATTCAGCATTCTAACAGTGATGAGGATTTTGTGGAGATTGGCCTTTAAATCTATTTTATCAATGAATGAGGCTTTTTGCAATGATACCAGTAATTTAAATATGCTAGGAATTGAATAAGCCCTTTTATTGACAAACTTAATAAGCTTAACATGGTAATTTCCACATAAATGAAGATTTCTATACAGCTTCATAATAACTAGTATTGAGTAATCCATGGTGAGTTATCTACTAGTGTTAATAAGCTTTTGTGAATAATCTCTTTGATAATCTTTTTCACTACTTTCTTTAATGTGAATAAAATTTTATGCAGCTTACATACAATTGGTCGAGTGTTTCTTAATTAGTTCAATGTCAACTCATTACATCAACAACTCCATGAGCTCTATCACAAATTCTTAACTACAGCTTCTAACTATACTATTTTGATAACATTTACATGGATTTCCAAAGAATGAAACCAATTTCTCTTCATTAATGGGCTAAAATCTTTACTGACAATATACAGTGGTAGAAATTTAATTGTAGAATTTAACTTCATAGATACAGTCACTTTTCCAAACATATCTAACCTAATACTATTTATGTCTGTAGTAATAATGTCAGTTTTCTCAGTGATATTTTTTTCTTACACCTCCCACTAATTTCCATCTAATATTTAAATGATAACAATGAGACCTGCTCTACCATCAACTTCTTTAGAAATGCTCTACCATCAACTTCCTTAGAAATTTTCTGCTTGAATATATTCACCTCCATCAGAATGTGGTCATTATTCACATCATTTAAGTTTTTATACTATTACTTCTTACCCTCCCTTCCCCAAATTTATAGTTCAGTTTTATTTTTGTTTTAACATTCTGATATTTAATATGGCAGACACATGTGAAATGTTATGTTATTTAACTAATATTGCATTTTCATTTCTAAATCTGGAATTTTTGTTAAAGTGGCCTTTGTTTTCCACAGCAGTAACATGTCAAAATACTTTTGTACACCTGCTATTTGGTCTATCTGCATCTGTTTTCTTTACTACAGTTGGGTGTTTATCCATTTCTTTAGAGAGTGGAAATTCTAAAATATTATTTAATACAGTTTAGTGGTGACACTTTTTTCTATTGCATGTTTATAACTAAAGTCCAATTAATTTAGTAATACTTTTCTAAAGTTGTCATCATTCCATACAATAGTTGCTGTAATAACCTGTCATTTAACTAATCACTATTCTTTGTGAAAACCCTCAGTGTTATATAATAATCCAGTGTTATGTCATAATCCTAATATTTTTCATGAGGTAAATGTTTTCTATTCCTCAATCTCAGTTGTATCACTCATTTAGTATCACAAGCTTGAAATAAATGTTTAATGTTTAATTTTTCCTTCAACTCCTGATAACAAAACTTCTTTTTTAATATGGTCCACATAATTCTTTCAAGATGTAGCATTATCCATATTAAATTCTTATGTGTTATTATATTTTTTTGTTTGGCAAATTTATTTTAATGCTATTTTGTTATGATTCAGTGGATTATTTTCAAAAGTCAACTGTGCTATTCTAGTATGTCCTGAGATATAATTATCTCAATACCATTCAGGAGAGCATCGTAATTTTAAATAAAGTTGAGCTCATGTCGATGTAATAAATAAAAGTTATTTAATGTCAAATAGAGACTTTTAAAAAGATAAGATTGGTCATTTTATTTTTAAACCTATTTTTTAATTATATAGGCCAATCTAAAGCATTTCAGTTTAAGAGCATGACGATGTTTCTTGTTTCACTTTACTTCCATTCACACTTTTAAACTTATAGCTTTAGATTGGTCAATGTCAAATAACAACATAGAAAAAAATATAGAATAAATCATGTTTTAAAATTTTATTAGAAATCTCTAGTCTATATATAAGCTTCTGCTGGTGTGTGTCATTCTCATCACGCGCACAGTAGATAATTATAAGCCATTGAATTACATATGAAGTAAAACAGTTCATTTCATACAATTTATGGTATCTATAATATATACTGTATATGATATTAGCGACAATCCTAAAGCTACACAGTTATCATGACAACAGTATGTAGACAATCCGTGCTATTTAGTATGCGAACCATGCAATTATTAAATCTCTCACACACATACTAATAATTCTTAGCAGTTTTTTTTTATATATGAGTCGATTTTTGCATAATTATTTCTCATTAGAAATAATATACATTTAAATGTATGATTGACATATATAGATTTTCTAGAGTAGTAAGACATTTTTTACATATACTGTCTGCACGTATTGATATGATTAAGTAATATACTTTATTTGCATACATGTATATATAATACGCGAACACACAATACCGCAGGAAAAGAGATATCTAAATACCAAAATGGCTAAGCACATCAAACAATTAGATTTCATTATCCAAACAGATACATATATATTGTCTTTAAAAATTAAAAACCTATCAACCATTTTTTAGGGGTAATCAGATTTTATTTTTCATAAAAAATTGTTACAAGTTTGAAAGTTCGTTCACAAGATATTATATACTCCCTCTTTACTAACATTTAAATTTCAATACGTACTTTTTTATAGTTCGTGATGGTCTTTTCCCCCCTACTTTTATAAACATTGTTTGTAATATCTTTTTTCTTTCTATTAGAGAAAGAGAAAAAAGATGTTTTTATTTTTTCAATAGCTAAGCAGCTTTGTTAAACTTCCTTTAACTGTACTATGTAATTATCAATTGAGTTATTTTAGTAAAGTTTTCTATTGGACTGTTATTAATCAAAGGTAATTTTAAATTATGAACAAGGACAAATTAATTCCCTTGTGTTCTGTTTAAACAATATTTCTTATTGATGAATTTTTTTATTATCTATTTTTAATTTATTAAATGATTGAAGTGTTCTGCTTTGTTGTTTTTTTACTTCTGAGATATAATCCTAATTCTTTTACATGCCATATATTTAATTGTTCAATGTCTCATTTTTCTAATTACTAAGTCTTAATTAGAAAAAAAAAAAAAACATTCAGTTTTTACTTGAAGTTCAATAGTTTTTTTTAAAAAAGATCCCGCTTCTAATAAATTACTTTAAAAACATATTCTAAGTACACGTAACAAATATAACTCAATAAATAAGATTTTTGTTAAAAAGATTAAATAAAGTTCTACAGGACAAAAGAAAAAAAAAGTCTTGCATTGGTGGTCGAGAGGTTAGCGCGACTGCCTTGCACTTGCAGGCAGTTGCCCGGGTTGCGGGTTCGCGTCCTGGCCGATGCTATGACACTTAAAAAAAAAAAAATACGGAAAAGTTTATTATTCCGGGTAACCAAAGTTATTTCCTATATAGTCATAATTAACGGTTTGTTAGCATTTCGCTAACTTTTTATAAAACGTATAAAAAATATCAACTATTTAACAATTTAATTAACATTAATTAAATATGTTCATTGTCCTTCATTAATTATCTGACTATATTCGACATCATTTCATAGGTGTTACATTACTACCATACATTTCTAAAAAACTTTACGTCGATATTAGTTTTCAATAAAAACCATATGGTAATTTGCAATATATAATTTGCAATCACATCGTTATTTCAATTGTTTGGTTTAGAACAGTGTTAAAGTGACAGATATGAGAGTTAAAAGTTCCTGAAATAAAGCTCAACCTGTCACTTTTACTGATAAAGAGCTAATCATCTGATTATTATATGTCTCTATTATACAATTATATAATGTTGACTGGGTAGTTATCTATAATAATCTGTGTTGGATACAAATTTTAATTAGAATATTGATAAATACTAACTATAATTTCTTCATTTCATTATTCAAGGTAAATACATGAAAATTGAAAACACCCTAAGGTTTTAAACCTAGACAATTTGCTTCAACAGTTATGTAGATCTGACTCCTGATTAATAATTATATATTTTAATACTCTCAGAAATCACTGATTACTCAACCTTACTATAGATGCAGTTCTTCTTGTCATTATAAACTGTTTATAATAATAGTGTATATAAATGCTAATAGAGAAAAAAAATGTATAGCCTCAGGAATATTAGTTAGTAATTGATGGTTTCCTGGCAACATCAAAAGGCAAAGGTTATCTCTATTTACATGGACATAATGTTTTATTAAACTAAAAATCCTTGAAAATATTAAATACAATATATATATATTATAACATTAATTTTTCTGCAGTGTAGGAGAGTAGTTGACTTCTGATTCATATTGATTTGACAATTTTATTAATAGAACCTTTAAATCTCTAACACATATAAATATAAACAGATACTGGATAGTCAATTTTATATGTAGTGGTGATGAATAGATGCACACTTTCCAAAAGTTATCATTAACATTATTTACTCAGAGATTATTCCACAACCTATAACTGAATGATGTTATAAAGCAGACAATTAAGTATGCATATTCATTTCTATTATTAAATTTTCCTAGAATTTTGAATATAGAGGAAAAAAATAAGACTCTCAATGATTATTGAAATGAGCAAAAAAAAAAAAAAAATACTAATACATTTTAATAACAAATGTAAATGTAATAAAACAACATAAGTTACAAATATATATGATATTTCAATAAATAATTAAAATAAATGCAAATAGTATAAAACAAATAAAATAGATATTAAATCAAAATTTATAATAAAGATAATATGATTACTCTTTTTATTATAAATATGGGAATTAATAAAATAATGAGATAACTCTATGTTGGTATTTATATTTAAGACATTAAATTTTTAGATTTCAAAGTCAAGTATAAATTAAAGAGTATTATTAATCTGTCTAAAAGAGCAAATGAAAATAAATAAATATATACATAAAGACAATCAGTTATTCAGATAGACAATTATTATATATTGAATATGACATATCAATAATTATTTTTTTTCTAATCTTATAATATTGTAACATTGTGGAAATAAATAACTTTGAATTTAAGGTATAATAAAAACTAAATTAAAATTATACTATTACTTTTTTTGTGTGTGCAATAAATATTGCAAATATTAAATGTACCAATAAAATTATTTTACATCTCTATAGTAATTTGTAAATTACTTTAAATGACTTAAAGTTAATAATTAATTAAATTTTTTGTCCCATTCAAATGAAATATATTTCAAACAATAATAATTGTATTTAACATAGTTTTAAATTCACTTTTAAAAATTAGATTACAGTTTATATTATAATAACTATTAAGTAGGTTACAACACATATAGAGAGTTTAGTTTAAATAAACATTAAAAAGGGGCAGGGATTTTGAATAATAAAATAACATTGAATGGAGATTTTAATATTGAATCAATATGGTCTTGATAATTAAATAAAACATAGATTAAAACAAAACAAAAAATATTTAATTATGTCATATTAGAAGTATGTGTCCTTAAAAATATATAAGATTATCACAAAATAATAGTATTGAATAATTTTTGTTTGCTTATTTTATATTCAGAAAAATTTGACTTTGCATTAAAAAAAGTACACACATATATATAAGCAACTTTTGAAATTGATCAGGCTGAAAATAAAATATTTTATAAATATATATTTTTCAATTGTATATGATATGTAGACTTTGTAAGGTATCTTTATAAGAGCAACTTAGCCCTAAATTCAAAATTTTTTACTGTGGACTTATGGGTTATATGCTACAAAATTGTAATATTATAGCTAAAAATTCAACTCCTATTGGTAAACATGTAAAAAGTTAGTTAAACAAATATACCTAATATGTACAAGTTCATACTTTATACCATGTATACCTATAAACATGGTATATTTATATAGCTATTCTCTGTTATTTGTGTTACTCACTTTAATAAATATATCAATGATGAATTGATTTCGTCTTATTCTTACATGTATAAATATTTTTTTAATGTTAAGTAAGAATAGTTAGGATTTATAATAAGAACTAATAGAAATATGAAAAAGCTTGACCTTAAGTCTATAAAATATTCCATAAGACTATGTTTACTACCACAGTCTTTATTTATAGCCAGTTATTAATTAAGAAAGCCAAATAGTTTAGGAGTATTTGGTTTGATCATCATTGATAAAGTAAAAGCAAGATGTATAATGACATGTACTACAGTTAAATATTTTGTTTGTCTAGAATTAATAAAAGGTTTAAAAATTTCTGTACTGCATATTTATAATTGATAATTTATTATCAAAAAGTCCAATCCTGATTAATATAGAATCTGAAGACATAAAAGCTGACAGTATCATTGATGATTTACATGAGAACTCAATACCATATATCTATATTTGATTTGAAAGGTGTTAAACTACATGATTATGCAAACATGAATCATTCAGATTCTTATTTTATTCTAATTTTGTGTACATATCTTTATTTTTCTCATTATATTTGAATATTGAATATGAGATATGATTATCACAAAATCAATTTCATCCTTTCTCCTACTACAGTATAAATAGTAGATCAAATATATAAAAAGCTGCTCTGATGCAGTTATAAATATTATCAACAGATTTTCTTAGTGGCACAAGACTCCTTGTAACTGGAGGATGTATAAAAAAAGACTTATTACCACAACAAAAAAACTTAATGAATTATATGCTAAGAAGTATATACAATTTAGTATCAATTCTTTAAATATAAGAATTGGCAATCAATTTTAAGTTTCATTAATAATACCAAAGAAAGCTTTTGCTCTTATGTTTAGAGAGTAAATAGTTTAAGTACACTTCTGTGGTGCATAATGTCTAATAATGATTTTCATTATTATGTTGTTTAGAACCCTGAATCAATTATTGAAAAAAAAATTTTTTTTTGACTGACCTTTCCATATTCTTTTCCTTTTTCCTGCTATTTCTGCTTGAGTTTTTTTCACTTATAATGTTTAAATTCTTATGTGCTTTCTTTATTTCGAAAATTATTATAAAAAATATCAATTCTAATTTGATTATTTTTTTTTTTCTTTAAGTTCACTTAATTAAAAAATAAAATATTTTACTAATAAGAATATTTTAAAATAAAAGATGTAATTAATAAAAATATAAATTAACAATAATACATTTATATTTACAAATATGTATATATATTCAGTCAACACTTAGACAATTGCAATATCAATAACAATTTCAAACTGTTGTCAAGGCAACCTCTTTTAACAATATATATATATATATATATATATATATATATATATATAAATATATATATATATATATATATATATAAACAACTCATATAATTAAATGAGAGCTTGGAATATTAGTATATATGATATATCATTCAATTTACCTAGTTTAAAGTTGAGAAATAGGCTTCAGGAAAAACTGTAATTGACAAAAAAGAGAATTTGTCATAACCAAAATTAAATGGATAAAGTTATTGCAAGTCATTTGCAGATATAAAAAAAATATTATACCCAGAAATGGTTATCAGTCATTTAAATAAAATAATATTTATCTCCCATTAGGATCCTATCTAGATGTGACCCTCACTATCAAAAAAAAATATTCAAAAAATCATTATGATTATTAATATATTTCTTAAAGTCCATACTGCTTATTTTATAACAGAATATTTACTTAATATTTTCTTCACGCTTAAAAAAAAATTGGATAAATTTTTAATCTTGTTCCAAAATAAAAGTGTAATTTCTAATATTTTCACCTTTAATATATCTTTAAAAATATTAATATCACATATGTCTTCTTCAAATTATCTGATAGATATCCATCATTTAGACATTTAGTATATAGTTTTGCAAACAATTTTTGTATATTTTACTAGATTATTTAGGAAAAGACAATAATTTCATAAATTGAAGGATAATTAGATGTGATTTGTCAATTGTTGAAATAACCATCAAATAGGAATCTATTATTTATTTTATATATTGTTGTGATTGGATATTGAAAATCTTAAGTTTATTTAGTAGGATGATTTTATTTTATAATACATTAAGTTGGTGAAAATGAAAAGATACATTGGGTTAATTGATTTGTATTATTATTAAATATTTAATCTAATTATAATTGACTTAGTTAAATAAGAGCATATTGATATTAAAGGAATAGTATAACTGAGTTTGCAGTACTTTTATTTTATTTAGTTATAATTAGATATCAATTATAGAGTTACATACTTTCTTAGATATCATATCTTAAACTTGTAGAGTATATTAAGATCATTACTTCATCCATTCATGATTTATTTCATTTAAATATAAACAAAAATGTTTGCCTTTTGATACAAGTTTGTATTATTATAAACAATGTGTTGATTAATGAGGAATATTAAAGTGTATCTGTGTACTTCTTTGTCATTATTTTTATCCTGTTATAAGGGATTTATATAATAGGCACAAACTATTATTTATAAAATAATGATATTTAGTTTTGTTGCTTTATCATTAATCTACTAAAAATAATATTTATATTTTAGAATAGCTTGAAGTAATGTTT
>JAQFVV010007158.1:0-117500 GCA_028023455.1 Epiperipatus broadwayi | reverse complement strand
AATAAAACCAATTTTAAATATATAACCTTTCTGCATTTTTGCTGTGGTGTATTTTTATAAGAACAAACAAATTACTACATTTCAATTGCAGAGTTTTCATATTTTATAATATCAGTAAGGATTTCTGGATTATGACACCATTTTATAAAGTAAGTTTAGTTTTATTGTTAGACTAAATAATTCAGATTTTTGGAAACCTCAGGCTGTAACAATTTCAGCATAGTTATTCTGTAACTTTATTTTTTTAGAAGATGATACAATTGCAAATCACTGGGATTATTAAATATCAATTTGCAATAAAAATGCTAATTTCTGTATATACAAGGCTTCCAATTGGGGTAAACAAAAATAGTACATATCAAAAACCTTACAAAATCTCTAATCCCTCACTGGTATTTTATTTAACTTTATTTATTTGATAACTAATGTAAGATAAAATTCCTTTTGAAATGAATATGTAAGCTAAAAAAATATAACAACAATAGATTATATTAATATTCGTTATCATTTTATACAATTATCTTAAAGTACTTATGGACCATATATATGATTTTTTAAAAAAAACAAGATTGAGATAGAATTATTTTCTTTATGAAATTTATAGAATGTGAACTGGGTTTATTTAAATTATTATCCTTTTTAACAACAAGAATTGTGAAACATCTGTAATATCTTTTTCAAAATATATATAATTATAAATACATACTTATATAATTACTACACACAATTAGTATATTCACACAATCTTAGTTTTGAAAAAGTATATGCATAACATGACATTCATATGTCTTCTAAAAATAGTGATTCTATATTATTTATCTAGTTTTTGTATTAGAAATATGGCAGACCATAAAAGTTTTAGTAAATGGGGTACCCCATCAAATCTCAAAATTTGATGTAGTGAATAATTAGATATGGATACAAAACAATTATTATATATTTTGTATATTTGTCTAAATGCATTTAGGAGTGTTAATGAAAATGATGTTTATTTATATAAGTTTATATGTATAGATACACTAAAAAAAGATAATATTCAACATAGAAAAACAAAACAAATGGGAGGATAGTTATTATAATGATATTTTTAAATTTTAATTCAATATTTTTCTAAAGTATATACTTTTGAGTACCGTAAATAATTTATAAATTCAAATTATTTCTGTTTTTTTTTTTTGATTACAAATTAACTAAAAATTTTTACTGCAGGTAAAATAGAAAACTTTTTTATTAAGCCTTTTGTTTTAATAACTTGTATGCATAAGTACTTAATTGTTTGATAAAAAAATAATAATATTCCTGTCCCTACTTCTCACTTCCTAATATCCCTCCCCATCTCCACAGAATACTGTTTAATGTGAGATTCTTTTTTATCCTCATGATAGCTTTGTCTAGTTTTTTCTCATGTTTTTTCTGGTAAGTTTCATTGAAGATGCCAATTAGTCATTATTTTATTTACATAGTTTAATATATTTCTTTCATCCTTCATTATTTCCCTCACTTACTCATTTTCAATTTTATCTTTTCTAAAAACATATATATATATATATTCTATCCAATATATTTCTTGTTTTTAATTAAACTCATTAATATAATGTTTTTAATATTGTTTGAAAATGTGTTTTCATGTTTTTTGTAGTTTTTTCATTACATAAAATAATTGTTTTATAGTTTTTCTTTCATTCTATTTTCATATCTAATTTACAGAGTGCATTATTTGTGAGAGTGGTTTTAGTTATTTAAAATTGTTTGTGTTATGGAAGATCAACTTCTCCTTTACCTCTCAATTCTTTTACTTTTTTTGACCTCTATTTGTTCCATTTTTTAAAGTTAATATACACTTTCAAGTTGAAATATTTCTATAATTCTTTTTGATTTCCGCATTCTCTCAATTGGCTGCAATTATCACATGATCAGTAGTAGATAATGAATACAAATTCATTTCATATATAGATACTCATTTATTGCAATTTTATTTTCATAATGTTAGTGTTCTCTGAAAAAGATTTCAAATAAAGTAAAAAATAATGCTTCACCACCTATGTAGGCTTTTTATTATAGTAAGAAACTGTACTTTCATTTTTGAACATTCTCATATTTAAACTTGAAAAAGTTTATTATAATCTTCATAGTGTGTCATCTTATTATTTTGCAATATCAATCAATATCAAGTAGTCAAGCATTGGTGGCCTAGTGGTTAGCATAGTTGCCTTCCAAGCAGCTGGCTTGGGTTCACTTCCTGGTCAATGCATTTGTCATATGGAAAAAAAAAATCAATATCAAGTAAATGACATTTTTTTGTGTAAATTTAGGCCTTAATTTGTATAGACTTCTTTACTGCTATTATATAATTTACAAACTGGTGGAATATATAAATTCACCCATTTACAAATCAGGAATAGTATACAGATACTATAACTTCAGCAAACTAAATGAAATAAAAATACAACTAAGTTTATAATGCTCAGCAATAAAAATGCATTAAGTCAAACAGATAACAATAAATAACACACTACCAGGCATACTAATATACACATGGAAAGTTATTAATGGATTGGTAACAATTATAATACTTCTATTTTTGAAACAGTCCTGTGCCTTTTTTTAAAATTATAAATAAATGGGCTTTTTTTTTCAGGGATTCACTAAAATATGAAAGTATAAATGCAAACAATATATCAATTAGAAATCTTATTTGACTTTTTTCAAGTAGCCATAAATTTTTTTATATATTTTAAATCTTGTTTGTCATTTTCACTCTTTTTCTGTTTTTATATTCATAGCAATAATTTTTATTTAGATTTAACAAATATTGAAGTCAAAAATTGTACCCATGGAACTTTTATTTAATTAATTTTTAAAGTATGGTTTGTCTTTCTATGCCTTTTTTGACATTGTGTGTTCCAGTTTTTTATTTACAACTTTATGGCGTTTTTGCTAGCCAAGTTTTTTCCTTTTCTTTTTGATTTAATTTAATTGATTTGACCAATGCTTTTGTTGAAGAATTCTCTGCAATATAATCTGTGTATTCAGTTTCTCATTTTACAATTACTAATAATGTCTTGTAAATATATGGGCTCTTTGGAGATTTAACATAGATGTATCTTAATTCTCTCATATCTATTTTCTCATCCAATTATCTAGTAAAATTGATAACTTTTTTAATGATATAGAAATCTTATAAAATCTTTTTGGAAAGTGCATTTGCTATGAAAACTTTCTATTAAAATGTAGTCAAATTAATAACAATGTTTTATGTTTTAAATTTGAATCCAAATTTTTCTACAAATATTAAAAACATAATGTAATAATTAAAGACATAAAAATTTGCATTAACAATCTAAAATTAAAAAAAATTAGATGACTTGTAATAATTTATCCATAAATAAAACAATAGAGATTTGGCATAGCAATTAGTGCATCTATCTACTATCTGGACTGTCAAATAAACACTGAAAAATTTATTCAGATTACAAATAAATTTAAAGTTTTTTTCTCAGGTAGTCAGCCCACAATTAAGCTACTGAATGATTTAATTATTTATTGGTAAATTGATATTTAACTATTCTTACAGAATAAAACAAAGAAAAAGAACCTCACTTTAGTAAGTGATAATTCCCTACATGCTATTTTTTTTGGAAAACTGAAGTGTTCTATTTAAATACTGCTATTCATTCATCCAACCATTTATTCATCCACCATCCATCTACCAATTTTTTATCTGTATGTCCATCTACCTATCTATATATATGTCTATCTATCTATATGTATGTTTACTATCTGTATATATGTCTGCCTATCTATCTATCTGTCTGCCTGCCTGCCTGCCTACCTACCTACCTACCTACCTACCTACCTACTTACCTACCTACCTACCTACTACCTACCCACCCACCCACCCACCTACCTACCTACCTACCTACCTATCTGTCTGTCTGTCTGTCTGTCTGTCTGTCTGTCTGTCTGTCTGTCTGTCTGTCTGTCTGTCTATCTATCTATCTATCTATCTATCTATCTATCTATCTATCTATCTATCTATCTATCTATCTATCTATCTATCTATCTATCTATCTATCTATCTATCTATCTATCTATCTATCTATCTATCTATCTATCTATCTATCTATCTATCTATCTATCTATCTATCTATCTATCTATCTATCTATCTATCTATCTATCTATCTATCTATCTATCTATCTATCTATCTATCTATCTATCTATCTATCTATCTATCTATCTATCTATCTATCTATCTATCTATCTATCTATCTATCTATCTATCTATCTATCTATCTATCTATCTATCTATCTATCTATCTATCTATCTATCTATCTATCTATCTATCTATCTATCTATCTATCTATCTATCTATCTATCTATCTATCTATCTATCTATCTATCTATCTATCTATCTATCTATCTATCTATCTATCTATCTATCTATCTATCTATCTATCTATCTATCTATCTATCTATCTATCTATCTATCTATCTATCTATCTATCTATCTATCTATCTATCTATCTATCTATCTATCTATCTATCTATCTATCTATCATCTGTGTAGCACTATGAAAAGCATTGTGTAATTTTGTCTTTGTTGTAGAATTCTTAAGTACATTGATAAATTTTACACACACGCATATATATACATATTATATTGATTTATTGTATATTTTTTTATATTTTTTCATGCACTCATTAGCATTTCTGTCTTTAATAAATATACAGATAATCACCAATCATCCTTTATCATGTGTGAAATTATTGCATCTCTTTTAACTTCAGATATAGACTACTTTTTTATTAAAAGATATAAATATAACTTTTATTATTATCACTATCTGTAAATTTATGTATGAAATGTAAGAATGGAACGTTGTGGTTTCAATATAAATAAGTATATATTGAAGTTAATGGACTAATTGTAATCTTGCTGTAATAATTGCATTTATAAAGTAAAGACTATTTATGATATAATAATCTTTTTTTAGATATGACACCAATATGAAAAACATTACAGCTTGATTATGTATAAGATTCAAAGATGTACAATTCATTATTAATCAGTAGAGTGACAGCTTAAAGTAAGATATTTTATTCATTATAAAAACTTGACAAAGTTGTGTTTTGCTAAACCTTTCAATGTTTTAATTATATTTAACTAGATAAATATTAAACAAATAGATAAAAAATATTAAAGTTGAAATACCTATTAAATATTATGTATATAACAAACTTCTTATTAATCTAATAGAGAGGTAAGGTTATTCATTATTATCAAGTGATTATACTCATTTAAAAAAGAGAGCAAATTATAAACTACTAAAAATAGATAATGGACACATTACCAAATAAATATATTTACTTCAGAATAATAGGGGATTTGAACTCAGACTTTCAAGAAACCTTCAACTATCCACCCTATCTCATACTACTGATACATATGACCACACACATGTAGAAAAGATAAATAGTCACCAATATATGTATTTCGTTCTGAACCAGCTCTCATCAGTTGGTTATATATATATATATATATATATATATATCAGTTGGTCCAGATTACTTTAATGGATAGGCTTATATATATATATGGGAGATAATAATCTGGACCAACTGTTGAGTGCTGGTTCAGCACGAAATACGTAAAATGGTGATTATTTATCTTTTCTCCATGTGTGTGGTCATGTGTATTAGTAGTATGAGATAGTGTGAATAATTGAAGGTTGCTTGAAAGTCTGAGTTCAAATCCCCTTTTTTACAATTAAGTTCCAGATATAAGAATGACTGTGTTTCAAATCTTATATTTACTTCAGAAATAAAATCAATTTATTTATTTACTCATTTATAAATGAACAAATGAATATAGCATTGTAAATTTAAAATTAGAATAGTAATACTTTTTTTTTGCAGAAAACTTTAATTATTTATATTTTAAGCAGTGGAATTTATTTCAAAAGATATTTAAAATTTATAATATTGCCAAAAAAGAAAACAAAAATTTCAAAACAATTTATAAATTACATTAACGTATATTTACTGATCAATACTTTGTTGTTTAATTGTATTAAAATTTATTTATCATTTACTTAACAGTTATGAATTATCTCATAACTGATTAGCTTTAAAAGATTTGCATATATATACTATGTTCATATCCATTAATTATAGGTATATACATAAATATTGATAGACCATATAAAATAATAATAATAAAACAATTATCTTATTTTAGAAAACTAAATATTTTCACAGAGATAAAAATAAATAATACATCAGAGTTGCAAATATTTCAAACAATTTGGGACAAAGACATTGAATATTTTTAGACTTTGTAACCATTTGATTTTTGAAAATGTCCATTATTTATTTATTCATTGAAAATAATTAGAATTCATTTATTTACTTATATAGAAATAAATAAATATATATTTATATCTTTATAATTATATTGAAATACTATTTAAGAAGACTATTTGGAATTAATTATACTTCATCCAGCAGAGATTTTTTCAAAACTTTACTCACTAAATCATTTATTTCTTCATTTATACATACTGCTTATTCATTGTTATAATAATAATAGTAATTTATTTACTGATAAATGAATCATAATACAGTTATCTACATATTTTACTGTAACAAAAAATATTTTTTCAGATACAAGCAATGACATAAATAGTATTCAATGACCTAAATAAAACAATTTTTAGACAGTTATTTATATATTATTTTTCAAATTTTGTATAAAAATTAAAGAGATCACATGTGAGATGAATGGATGAAATAAGAAAGTGTGCAGGGGTGATGTGGAAAAGAGAAGCTAAAGATCGGAGAAGATGGATTGAACTCGGAGGGACCTTCATCCTGCAGTGGACTGATTGTGGTTGATGATGATGATTTTATTGTTTTGATAAATAAATCAAAGCAAAGATATCTGCTGCCACCAATTTTTTGGATTATGTTTTTCAAAGCTAATTTTTATTTTTGTGCACAATAAAATCAATCAATCTTTTATTTAATTACTAATAAATAACTTTTCATTTGAAATAATATTAATATAGAATTAATGAATTATTTTGTAGTTTGGCTTGCAAAAAGATTTACAAATTATTTCTTAATAAAGCTTATGTAAAGTATTTTTCTAAAGTGTCTCACTATGACATAAGAGTTTTAATGGCATAGTGATAACTTGTATTCTTGCCAGACTTATGACCTGAAATTTAAATACAGTCTAAATAAACACCATGGAAATTTTTTCAGGTCAACCACAAACAGACTAATTATTGATTGTTAATAATATATTTGCTATTATTAACTAGATTATAATGTGGTTGGTCAGATAAGAGTCAGTTGTTGACTGCAGAAACAAAAAAAGCCCCAGTTGCAATATTATACTGTTTTTATCATTCGTAAAAAGAAGTGTTGTGCTCTTAATTTAACATACTGATTTCTTAGTTGATGATTATTTTTCTTATGAATTAAGTTGTGGAACTTTGACATCAAATTCTTATTAAGAATTTGGATGAAAAATATATGATTCAAATAGTGTTTTAGATATAATAAAACTCTCTAATTTTGCATTAATTAAATATGTTTGCACATAAACAAAAAAAAGTTTTAAGTCAGAATAGATTACTTTTTCTAAATATTTAAATAATTCTCAAAGTAAGCTGAGATTTTTTCCAATAGATTTTTAGTTACAAAGTAAATGGATTAAACAAAATAATATTGGTCATAAAGACAATTTGAAGCTTATGTTTGCATTATTATTTAAAAGTGGTATATAAAAAAAGAGTAATTAAAGATAAGGATATACTTCGGGATCAGTGCTTATAGGAGGAAACATATGATGAAAGATCCATCACATCATAATCATGGTAGTTAATGGTTAGCACAAAAACGCCCATCTGATCAAGTCATATTAAGCTGGGAATTTTATTTACTAGCTAAGACTAGTTATGCATTCATTTACTAATTAATAAATGAATGGTTATAAGCCAGAAACTTAAAAAAATGTTGATTTGATTAAAAATCTTCAGCACAACAAAAATGTCCAAATTATTATCAAAATTTCATCTTCAAATCAGAGTCGTTGCAAGTAGATACATACTGAATTGGAATAAATATATATATATATATAAACAATATTGTAAAAAAGAATTGCACACAATTACAATAATGAAAAAAATTTAAAATACCCACAACATATATAAATGATACATTTAGAAAAGATTATTTATTGTTACAATAATTAAATCTACAGTATAAGTTATAGATTTATTTAATTATTGTAATGATGTGTGCTTTTGTTTTTATTATATCTTTGTTTATTTGTAAGTATTGTAATTTGTCATTCTAATACTAATAATGTTTGCAAAGCACATATTGCAGAATATTAAATAAAGGATAGACAATTTAGACACTTATAATATTAAATAAAATGCAAATATTAATCTATATGTCTGTGATCAGAAAATTTTATATTATAATAAACAGGTGCTAAACTTTTTAAATATATTACATAGAGTACAGAGATGTCTCTTATTTACCAATTTTAAACACTTTTCCCTTATAATTATTAAGTGGTGAAATTTTGAGCAATTTTCACTCTTGTTTTAGTCACTAGTTAAAAATATAGAGGTCACCATTTTCCAATAAATGTAGAATAATTAACAGGTTTCTCTAAATCTTGTAAATATTATTTATTAAGTGCAAGCAGTTTGTAATTAAAGTGAAAGGCTGAAACCTTCTTGCATGCACATTTAGAATGCTACAGTCATTATTATATCTGATTGGCTATTATATAAGCATTCTAAATGCACACCTAAGTCTTGTAAAAATCTGAAAAAGTTTCAAGTTTTATCTGGACAGAGTTTAAAACCAGGCCATGATGGTAACAGGATAATGTACTGCCATTCTATTATAAAAATATTAGCATATTAAAAGATGAAAATTTAATATTTAATTTAATATTATTATTGCTTTTAATCCTAGTTGAAATTATAAGATTTTTGCTTTAGTACATCTTATTATCAAATTAAAAATTACATTATAAATTAATTTGCTATATTTTCATGCTTATATCAGAGATAGCAAACAATGGCAAATTGTCAGTTATGAAGAGGAAATGTTATCATTTTGTTATAATAACTATCTTTTGTTCAGCAGGAAAATTAGTATGTATCCATTTTACAACTGAAATATATTTAAATTAATACTTTATTTATATTTAAAATGTGATTCTGATTTGATCTCATGCAACAACTTTTATAGATCAATATAAAAAAATATGAATTTGATATATGCCATTTTACTCTCTTATTATTGCCATAACAATTAAGCATTGAATTTTAATTAAGACCTACTAACAATATGACATTGCCATATTGTTTACAAAAGATTATGGTGATTATAATCTAAATTAGGATATTGGCAATAACATATAGTGTAATAGATATTTCATTTGTTAAATTTATTTAATGCATTTATATATATGAGCTTTATAATATAATGGCTAGTATATCAGCCTATTATAGTAATGACATGAGGTGAATTGTTTAGATAGGCAAAAATTTGTTTAGTTAGTTATTGAATATTGCTCAACAAACAACTGTATAGATAGTCTTACCTGGAGGCACAAATAAATTTCAGTTTAATTTATTTTAAACAAACAAACAAAAAATGATTGCATTATGGTGTAATTTTCATTAATAAAGATATAAATGTTATGCATTTATATCACTGAGCTTATGGTTTATATATATATATATATATATATATATATATATATATATATATATATATATATATATAAATGCAAATTAATGAGATAAAATTTTTTATTACTTTATGATATTATTATCTATATGATAATTTATTAGTTTATAAAGTACTAAACATCACATGATCACTATTTTTTATGCTAGCACATTACTGTTATTAACCTTTTGACTGTTTGACTCGTTCTTAATCGAGGCAATTTTTGATACATATTCGTAAATTCGTCTTTAATCGAGTAAATTTGACATCGCTGTAAATTGCTTAGTTTTTGGACTACGTTTACGGTTTTAACGTCATTTTTTAGAACGCAAAAAGTTTTATAATATACTGCCATCTATTGAATTATTTTACAAGTAAAAAATCAATTAATTGATGATTTATGTCAAACAAAAACTAAGCACTGCCTTTTCACATCTTTTCTTGAATCTTATTGGCTGTTGAAATTTTGTAAACAAAAGAAAATGGAAAAGCTCCGCCTTCTCATCATCTTTTCTTGAATCTTATTGGCTGTTAAAATTTTTATATGGCTGCCAAAAATTAAAAATTTACGAACGCTTTTGTTTTATTTTGAAAATGATAAACGAATGTTTTAGAGCATTTTAAAAATATTTTTTGATGAAATACAAATAAAATACAAATTATTTTCATATAATATGTCAAAAATAAATATTATTTTACAAAAATAGTTACGATTTTAGCAAGAATTATTTATTTATTGCAAAGTCGGGAAAAAAAAATCATAACGTGAAATTATGATTGCCGTTTCTTTTCATGTCAACCGTAACAAATATTTTTAAAATTAAAAATCAAAATTTATTTTTGAACAAACTTTTGTTTATTTTTATAATGTGAGAAATTACTAATATACTTTTTAAAAACGAAACTAAAGTGAATATATTTAAAAAAACGGTCAATAACTTTTGAAAAATTGATACATTATTTTGTGCATCGGCTAATTAAAAGCTTTGAGTGATACCACCAGCAGCGAATGAACAATTGGACAGTTAAAGGGTTAAAACAGAAACTAGTCTGGGAATATTGGATGAGTAGGCACTAGATAGGGGTTTTATGCACAAGCCTTCTAGCATCCATTGATTACTCTGGTTGGCAATGAGTGGCACTACTGTATGGAGAGGTGTTTTAGTTTATAAAGTAATCATCAAAATGTTCTAAAGATAAGCCAGCCACCAGTCAGTAATAAATATATTCACATAATTTTTTTTGATTGTATAGTATTTTCAAAACAAATTATATACACAACAACAAATTTTGCTTCTGTTATCTATAATATGTTATTTCTTTTTTATAATTGGCTTCATACACTATTTTTTAAAATGTAGAATTGGCCAAATATTTTGGTTTTCTTGCTGAGGCTTAGTACAGAATTAATACATAATGTACAATTTAATGTTCTTTTAATATCTCATATTATATTTTGGGATTATAATATAAAAAATGATGATTTTTAAATTTGTGATTTTTAATATTATGTAGATTTTTAAAAAATCAATTTAAATTGTTTTTTTTTTAAATTTTTTTATTTCATTTCTGCCAAAAAAATAATATACAAGGAGTTTTCATTACTCACAATTGGTTGGTTCTAGAAAAATAGAAACAAGAATAATTTTGTAATAATATTAATAATGTTTAACTGGATCATAATTCAATAAAATTGTGATATCTACTTTAATAGTGTCATAGTTTTGTTTCAGTATTATGTTAACATATAGTCATATATAAGCATTAGTATTTTACTATATATGCAATTATTTAAAAATGTAGATTAAATAAACATAAAAGATAAGTTTTATTTTAATAAAAAGAAATATTTATAACCATATTATAATTATCAAAAGCACTTACAAACTTAAAATATATTTTACTGACTTACTTTCATTTTTTAAAAAAAAAAACAATTTTTATCTTTGTAAGTTTATGAAATAAAAATAATAGAATGATTACTTATTTGGAAGATCATGTAATATTCGAGCACCAGAAGTGATGGGTTGAGTTTGAATTTAGGAACTTTTAAGTTTTAATCCTGTCATTCAACCAATGCATTAAATTATAAAGAGGTAATTTGTAAATTAAAATTGTTCAGTAGTACTGGCAGCTACTTGGCATAAGGTTACTGTGCGTACACATGGTGAACAGCGCCATCTAGCGGCTGGAACTTTGCATCATCCGCTTTTGGCCCCCTACTCTGGATATTTCTGTGGTTGACACAGAAATAGCGCCTCTTGCGGCCGCATGGGGCATAAGTCACAACAACCGAAATTTTATATTCAAATTTGAAAATATTTTATAAAATAGAATATTTGTCATAATAAAACTAAACATATCATTTAAAATAAATCTCTAGTAATTGATAACAAAGATTTAGCAATATTTTTACAATTTAAGAATTTTTACTTTTGTGAATTAATATGTATATTCAATATATGTTAAGCTCTGATCTTGAAAGCAAGAAAATATATTGGATCTACTTTCACTTTTATAAACTAAAAATAATTTCTGTATGCAAAGTCATGTGACTTTTTTAATACTTTAAAACTGAAAAATAAAAATTGTTTTAAATTGTAATCATGCCAGAAATCAGAAGTTTACTTCATATTAATAAAATTTCATTTAGTTTTTATTTGCCATCTGTTTTCCAGTTAAATCTTTACATTTTTAAAAGTTGCTGTTGTTAGTTAATTAAACCGATAATTATATTATTGGTTGTATGAGATAAAAATCAAATCTTTTAATTGGCCAACTCACAAACTGAAGACAAAGCCTATTGTTAAAACATATTCGCCTATAATATTAAATTCAACTCAGATACGTTTATAAAAAGTATATTACTAATTTTTCAGGGTATTGAAAGAGAACGAAAGTTCTTTCAAAAATAAATTGTTATTTATTTATTATAAAATATATTCAATTTCAGCAAATATAAAGCGAATGTCTAAACAAAAAGTGGTGACGCAAACGCTTTTTTTCAATGTTACGTTCTGGAAAAGTAAAGATTTCTTTTTGCTAAATCTTAAATATTTTTACTAAAATCTTCAATATTTTTCGAAAATAATTTTGTTTTTTTAGTATATTTTTTAAAAAACTAGTTTAATTTCTGAAATTATATTTTTTTAATACTTAAAATTGCATTCGAAATGAAAATCTCAGCGTTTTTCTTTATTTTCTTTGATCAGGTGGTTTCTTTGTTCTTTCCAGCCAATCAGAATGTCTTTTTCGGCTGAGAGCTCACTGACAACCAATGACTGACAATGCTCTTTCTTTGTTTAGGTTTAAATGCGTTTTTTTTTTGATTTTTTACTTGTAAAATAATTCGGAAGAGGGCACCATCTTACAGAACTTTTAAAAACCTAATCAATACCTGTCAAACAAATATTTTAGCATAAGAACTGGCAGAGTTAGGGTGACGTCAGATGTTGACGAGAGGCCTCATAAGAGGCAGGAAGAGGGTTAATCCTCAATCCATAGGCAAATATTACAGCTCTCAACTACAGTATTTTCAAATAGTAAGTCATATTTACACTTAATTCATATTTGTTAACTTCTAACTTAAACTATGAGGATATCGTATTACTTTATGTTTACAAAATACTGCCACTATACTACAATTATAGAAAATGAATACCCATATCTGGATAAAATAATGTAATTTGATAATATTCAAAATGGCTATCTTAATTAAAAATTCCATAAACATTTTTGGTCAGCTTGCACATTTAAGTGAGTTTTATTTTATAAATGTCTGTCTATGAAGTTTTAATTTCTAAGCTTCTCACTGATGAAGGCCACAAGCCAGAAACTAGTCTGTGGATATTAGATGAGTAGGCACTAGATGGGGATTTTATACATAAGCCTGATGGCATCCATTGATTACTCTAGCTTGCTGTGTGGCAATATATATATATATATAGTGAGTTTTTCCTGTTTTAATAACAGTTATCAGCAAGCACAAGAAATGGTGATCATGTGAAGTTTTAGTTTCATGAAACTATTTATCACATTGTCCAGTAGTGTGAAACTGCATTAAATTGTTCAGTGAAAACCTTGGTATATTCTTAAATTTATTTTGTCTTTATAATTTTATTTTCTAAAAAAACTTATTAATTCAAAACAGCAAGCAAAATAGATATTATTAAAAATTATAATTCATTTAACAGCAAAATTTTTAAGATATCTATCATTTAAACTATTTAAAAATTGTATTTTGTGTCACATGATTTTTTTACATTTGGCAGACACTTAAAATAATTGAATAATTTAATGCTCATCAGAGAATAATGAGTAGTCTGTAAACAGTGCGCTCTGCTCTAAGCCACTGCAATATATATTTGATTTTATAAAACAATAATTTTTGTCATTTTCATTTGTAATAGAAATAAGTTTTTTTTTCTCTAAAAATTTAAACATATAATCAGTCATATAAGTAAAAGATTAATTATATTTAATTTTAAATACCATTAGGCAGGGGAGGGAGGATAATTTAAAGTACTATTTATTTAATTTATTAACTTTATTTTTAAAATTCAATTTAAAAGAATCACTTCTAATTTTTTTTTAACCAAATATCCGTATAACCTATTTAATTTGTTAAAATTATGTAATGATTATTTAAACATGGAAGCTTTAAGTAATAGATGGTATTACTAAGAATAATATAAATAAGCATTTATTTTATATAGCGCATGTTTTAATACATCAAAGATCAGCCTTTCAAGCTACTGTGCATACACTTTTTATGAGTGTTAATAATAAATGAATACTTTCACTCCCAATACGAGATATAGTATTTAAGAAAGAATAAAATGAATCCACTTATTCTTTCCAACCCAAATGCTTATATATGGGCAAATCTTAAGTACAGAATTATGGCCAGGTGATGAATCTCATGATATAGCACTTAATAGATTCATCCATTATACATATGACTTGGAGTGTGAATCCAGGTGAAATTTGAAATGTATTTTCAAATAGGTAAGAATTTTTAATGAAGCGTAATATTTTCTTTCAGGTATTTGATTTATAATAATCAAACCAGATATCCAGTATTAGTTAAATGATAATCAAATAAGAAAACATCAGAACTGCAACCCATTTATTACTTGGAAGTTGTCTAAATTGATGTGTAATTTTTTTCTTTAGTATTTCTCTGTGGAAAGAAAGAAATATTTGCTCTATTTAAAGTTATTTTTCCTTATCTTTTATCTATTATTAATTAGTTGTAATATCCTGAGTTGTATAAAATTTAAGATGACTCAATCAGGATTACAGACAATCTGCATGATCAACAGAGTTTCTATGAACAACTTATATATATATATATATATTCAGAATAACTGTAGGTCAATGTATTAAAAAAATAAAGAAATTTGTTGATCTTGTTTGGTTTTTTTCTCACTTGGTCCATGGATAATGGAGATCTTGAAATACAAAGAAGTAGATAATCATGGCAACCTAATGCTTTAAAATAATATTGTTTACTGCTAATTCTAGCTTCAAAATCCTAAATCTGTTGTGATCAATCTCAGAAAAAAATATAAACAGGTAAATAAGTAAATAGATTTTGGAAATAGTTAAGTGTATCATAAACATTACTTGAATAAAATCAACATTATTATTAAGTATTACACATTTCAATTTCATTATTACAACGACCATAGCAACACTTATTACACAATTAAATGTTTTATGTTTCACATATATTTGTTTATAAATTAATTTGGGGAAAAATTATTATTAAAAAACATATGTAAAAATATTTATATCCATTAAAATGTATTAAAATTATGATATACATTTTTTATTTTGGTTTAAAAATGAAAAATCATATCGGACTTGGATTCCATTCTCATGGTATCCATTTCTTTTAAAATCTCCATTTCTCTTACAAATTGAGGCAAAATTTTCTTGAAAAAATTGTTCATAATCGAGTTAAATTTGAGTGATTTCCAATAGTTGTTATGGCAACAATAACATCATCAAGAGTATCTTATAAATAGAACAGACATGTTGTAATTTGATTTTTTATCATTTTGCCATTTTATAGAACAGATGTTTTTCTCTGTCTTTAAAATTTTATTAAATTTTATTGTTTAAGTGGTTATGGAAGAATAAAATTTTTAACTATCTACCTGTTCAATGAGACAGCTAGCTGATTAAATTCCAGGGGAAATGACTAAAATGTGGAAGAAAAAAACCCATCAAAATGCATTGTATTGTAGATCAGCTATATAAATATATTCTGTGGTTAAAAAAAATCTAGAATTCCATTCATTTATTTGTGATGGATATAAACCCCATTATCATATTTCAGATCAAAGAATTCTACAGGATTGATTAACTGAACTTATGTATGATAATAAGTGATTAAACTTCACTTTTGTAAGTCAGAAAAAATGGGGGAAGCTAGTATTGATTCTTCACTTGATTATAACTGGAGTGGGTCATTAAAGGAATTCTCTTTGCACATTATTGTCAATGAAAAAGGAAAATTAAAGCCAGTGATGTGTAATTTTGCATCTGTTGTTTTTGAAAACTGGGTATTTATATACTTAAAAAAAAACATTGGAAATTAAACAGGAAAGGAATCAAATTTGAATCTGCATTAATTACCACACATGCTTATCTTCTCTACTCAAATGAAAATCATCTCTACACCTTAGGATTGGAGATAAAGAACTGAAAACTATGATGGATCAGTGGATAGTGAATGAAAATGGGCCAACTGCCACTTATATGGTATGATTTCTATGCATATATTTTTTTTGTTAAAGAAAAGAGAGTAATTATATTTTATTGTAAAAACATAGGTAAATATTATATATGGGTATGATAGAATTCACGCTAAAGAAGGGTCAGAGAGATTCATTTAGTTCTTATTATTTAGGCTCTTATCTGATGATATAAGCTAACATGGCCTGATATTTGCAAATATTTAATTTTTTGTGTATTCAAAATTTAACTTGAGAATATCGGAGAGAAAAGGGTTTAAATATATCATTTTTTTTGTTTGTTTAGAAATCAATTTTTATTTGATCACATTTTTCCCCATTGTCTATCATATTTAAAATCTCAGAAGGTAGTATTGCCTTGCAACACATTTTTTTTGGAGTTCCACATACATAGATTTTATTATTTTTGATTTTAGTCTATTGCAAACATCAATTGATGTTCTGTTTTATTTTATTATTACTGTTATCAATTTTTATTATAAACCAATAAATTTAGAGTTGATTTAAATCTAATGAATCTGTTTAATTCTTTCTTTTAAATGTGCACAATAATTTTGGTACTTAAAATTTGTTCCAAGATCAAACTTATCTTGGTAAGTGAAATAGAATTAGGTATATATATATATTTTATACATCTATAAATTTTATATTACTGCACTTAAATATTTGTTTACTTATTTAAATCAATATTACTAATAGAAATAATATCATTAGCTTACAGTTGATTATTTATTTGCTTATCTTGTCCAGTTACAAAAATCTTAATTGATTGTGTTCTGTCATTAGTCAAAATGACTTATCTTAAGTACATTTTAAATTTCTTTGAAGTGGAGATCATAAATTTCATTAACTAGCCTAACCGAATATTGTCTTTGGTTTGGATAACTGCTAATTATTGTCATACATAGCTTAATTGTTACAAAGTCCATTTATATTCAATTGATTGGAGATTTAAGTGGATAAATAATATCAGTAATGGTAATTCAGTAAATATCCAATAGAAACCTAAGGTATATTTTATATAACATGATTGGGTATTGCAAAAATGTGAAGTTATCTAATGAAATTTATTGATAATAGATTCTTATGAAGTATTTTATTTTTGAATATAACTGAAGCAATAATTGCATATCAATCTACTGTAGGGTATAAATGGATGTTTATATTATATTTAACATTTTATTAAAATAGATGTAAAAATTGTAAAGGTTTATTTTATCATTACAAATAGAATGTAGATTTATAAAAAGTTTTTCAAAATGTAATTATAGTTATTTAAAAACTAGTTTATTTAAATAAAATAGAATGTCATTAAATATTAAAATAAATTTGAATTACTATAAACAATATTAAATTTATAAGTATGTCGGAATTTAAATAGTTATTGATTCGAATTGAGTTTCATTCAATTATTGATTAAGTAGATATCTCAAGCATACATCACTGTTTAGGGAAATGATATATGATTTCACTTCTTATTGCTGTTTACTTTGGAATTGTGAATAGATTTGTTGATGTCTGAAGCAATGATCTAATTTGCTGTGTTTTGTTTTAAATGATATCTGGATAAATTATATTTGTATAGGGATTATTTTTAGTATTATATGATAGTGTAGTGGACAATCTAAATAATTATGTATGGGAAATATTGTTATTGCCTAATGTGGTCAATAACTGAGCTAGGTAATTTTACACAGGTTATATCAGGGTTACTATTTATTAATGCATGTTTTGCTCTGTGATGAAGAATATAAATTTTGAGGGCATTTCTTTATGATAAATGATGACTGAACAAATATAGTAAGATAGTGAGATAGAAAATCCATTATTATTGACAAAATAGCTATCTAATGCTAGCCGTTGATGACAATGTACAAGTGGTCATTATAGGAAATCCATTATTATTGTGACAAAGTAGCTACCCAATGCTAGACAATGATGATCATATACAAGTGGACATTATTACAAAATGCCAATCAGCTTTAGGGTTGTTATAAAATGACATCCTAAGTTTAGGCTACATCTATAGTATTAGGAATGATGTTTCAATTCTTAAACATAGTAAAATTTATTATATTATTATCCCATATTATAATCAATCAATAGTCCATTACAAAATGGTGACCCCTGATTGAGCTAGATTTTGTTCAGATTAGATTGATCATCTTCTCAGCATCATCATTTATCACATTACAATATATATAAAATAAAATGATCGTTAATTAAAAAAACAAAATTGTAATTATAATTTTTTTTTTCTCATATGTCATAGCATCGGGCGGGACATGAACCTACAACCATCTGCAACCAACTACTTGCTTGCAAGGGGGCTGTGGTGACCTCTCAGCTAACAATGCTAGACAAATTGTAATTATAATTGAAATAATAAATTTAATGGTTTACAAACTATTACAAACAATCCTTAAATCCGCAGAAGTATTTTCGGTTAATTTCTTAAACCTGCCTCAACTGCCATTAAATAATAAAAAAAAAAAGCGGAAGCAAACGTCATCAATTCAAATCCCATGAATCTTGTATATATATATATAAGTGAAATATTGTGGCAGCAACTATTTTTCTCACATATATTAAAATGACATATACTCTCCTCTCAATAATTTTTTTAAAGCAATAAGTAGATCATCAATGGTTAAAGCCTATTCTTTAAATAAACCAACAATTATTGACCATGCCTAAATTAAGATCCGAACTTATTATGAACCTGATTTTTAAATCAGCTTATAACTTTCTAAAAAAGAAGTTTCTCATTTATAAGTAAATATGGCACTAAATTTTATTAATTTATATAGATGTAGTAATTAATAATATAGCTATTTATATATCTGTAATATTGTGGAAGCAAATACTTTTCACACTTGCCTTAAAATTGACACACACACTCCTGCCAATAATTGCTTTAAAACCATAAGTGATACACTTATGTTTAAGCCTAGGAGAATGTGTGTCAATTTTGCTATGTTTGAAGAGTAGCTGCTTTCACACTAATTCAGATATATAAATTGTTATATTATTAATTATTATGTCTACATAAATTTAAAAAAATTCAGTGTTGCAGGTAGTTAAAAATAAAAAAAAACCTTTTTTCCCTGTGATATATAAATTGAATTTGAGCAACTAATATGCCAATTTAAAAATCAAGCTCATAATAAGTTCAGATCCTAATTTAGGCATAATCAGTAATTAATTATTGGTTTATTTAAAAAACAGACTCTAACTGTATTGAACCACCTATGATTTTAAAACAACTGTCAATAGAAGAGTATTCATCAATTTAAGCACATATGAGAGTTGTTGATTCCACAATATTACAGATATATAAATTGCTATATCATAAATAAATAATTAAATAAGTTTGTTGCTTAAAAGGACAGAAAAAGTTTGGGCATAGGAAGTGACATAACTGGGTGCCATCCATGGCTCTTAAATGGAAGAGTCTGACATTTTACCACTGGATCAAATTATGTAAAGCAGGACAAAGTTAAAATTAAATTTCAAATACTTATTAATTTGAAATTTAATATTTATCCCAAAATATTAAATTAAATAGATCATAATATATTTTTAAAATTTCATTTAGGACATAGATTTTTTTATCAAAGTTAATCCCAATTTTTGAAGTGAATCTGTAAAGAATCATATCAGAAGACGGAATTCACTTATGGTTTTATTATCGTCTTTAATTCAGTCATTGCATAAATAAACTAGACAAACATTAATTATTTGTACATGGTTTGGGTTTAAACATAACTATAAAGGTCAGAGTTTATTGCATCTTATTTCTGATGCAGGTAGCACAATCTTTCTGAAAACAGTTTATGAAACTCTAATAATAGCTACAAAGATAAAATCCATCGGTTATTATTGTTGAATTTAAAAGAACAAATTATTTTGTTAATTTTAAAAGATCGAACAATTAACTTCACCCTATTTTTAATTAGCAGCATTGTTATGTAATGTTCCAACCCTTCCAGATCATGAGTACTATATTAGTTTATTTATAGTAAATATCACTTGAAATTGAACATTTTATGGCAGATCCTGCCAGGGTATACTATTTATTACTTCAGATAATAAATTTTAAAGACATGACTACCAGCTTCCGAAGCAACCTGCCTCTTGATAGATAAATATGTTTTAAATTTACAAATTATTAAGCAAATTAATGTCAATAAAATTAAGGCAGATTGATCAAAATTTGAAACAAACGAGTAAACAGTTTTGTCAAGAGAAATGTTGTATGACACATTAGAATAAATTTTTGTAAATAAAAGTATTAATTTGTTAACTCTCTGCTTATAAACTGAATCAGCTTTTTGAAAGAAACTTAAATAAGATTAACGTTAATGTATTTTAACTTTCACAGGAGCCTATAAAAATTTCACCTTCTGTATAAATTATAAAATGTTAACATCTATTTTCAATTTTTTTTTTAAAAAAGTATCTGAAGCTTTCTAAAAGCCATTATTGCTTAGAGCTTCTAACCAGCTAACTGACTCTCCCATTACTTTTTGAATTCATATTAATCTCAAGAAAAGTTAAGTCTTTCTGCCTCTGATTGTAACATAAAAGATGACTAAACTACATAGGAAACATTCCCTACTGAGAGCTATTAAGCTGGAGTGCCAGCCTGGTGTCGCATTCAAATGATGTCCAGGGTTCTTGAAAGGTAAAAAGTAAAAAAAAAATAATAATAATAGTAACACAATGAATGGGGCGCATTTGTAAGCACATCCTGAACCACTCCGGGATAGAAAAAAAAACATACCTAATGTTATTGAAATAAGATATTTTTGCCCCTGTTGTAGGAGTTATGAGGTAGACAAACTATAAATGATAAATAAAATCCACAGCATGATTGCCGAGAAGGATGACACCCATGGACCTGAAAAAAGATTTACACTTCAAACAACCAGATAAAAACTTATTTTTCTACGTCTTGCGGTTCTCATAATTGAACAATTTTTGAAAGAGATTTTATTATTATTATTTTTTTTCATCTACAAGAGGCAATCGTTAAATATAAATCGTTTAATATAAAATTATAATTATTTTGCTTCTGCAAACCCTCAAGTACGTTATTTTTTTCACCTGACAGATGGAAAAAAAATAAAATAAGACCACGACAAAGTTATTAGAAAATGAGAACTAATGAAAATAAATTGAGCACACGGACAATTCATTTTCTTGTTTACAAATCATCAGGAAAAAAAAAAAACAAAACTACAAAAAAATCACGTTCTTTGTAATTCCAGATATTTACCCAGAACAGTTTTAAAATATACTGTATACAATATAATCATTATCAAAAAATCACTTTATAGAATCAGTGTATATGCAAATGCATATATATGTAAATATAAATAACTTAAAAAAATAAAGCTAAATTCAGTATCCATAAATACATAATAGTTCCATCCCCAGTTGTGAAGGATTGATTCATCGTATTTCAATCGTTTTTTATTTACAACTAACACTCTGAGATTTATTTGACAGATTTGGATATGCCCTGGGACTTAAATTTGCTTTCTAATTAAAAGAAGTTTGAATACTAAAAAAAAAAAAATCAGAACTTTTTTTATAAATTTGTAGCTATTTGAAAAAATATTCCCGCTCTTTTGGATTTAAGTTCTGCAGTTATTTGAAAAAAACATTTCAGATCTTTCGGATTTAAGTAATTTATAATGAGCTTGCTATAATCTCTTTCATACAAATATCTTACACACACAATAAATTTACCTATGCGTATGCATTTATATGCATAATGAATGCTATAATAACTTTAGTTAAATGAAAGTGATGATATTCGAGTATTGGTAATACCTTATAGCTTGATTAAATTATTGATTGTTAGATGCTTTTTTAAAAATATCAAACCTGCTGTTGAATAGATCTCTTATCACTGACAGACACATTCATATATAAATTTATTTATTTACTTTGATTAGTGATTATAAATGATGATTTTAGAAAAAGTGAAAAAAGATTCACCCAATATAATGAAAATATATTTTTATCCACTCAGAGTTTGAATCTTGGATAAAATATAAAAAAAAATTTCAGGTTTCCAACATAGAATTTTCATCCAGGTGGCTGGCCAATAGCAAATCTAGAATTATCCAGAAAATAATAAATAGCTATTCTTATACAAACGTTAAAGCAAAAAATGAAAACTATAAAGCATCAGCATTCAAAATTTGGTTATCTGGAAGAGTATTATTTTCTTTCACACACACACACACAGACACACACACACACACACACACACGCACGCACACAAACAGTTATCATATTTTATTTTAGAAACTGAAATGTTAACATGAAGATAAAACAATCATGTACTTTCCTAATTTTAAAACTTGTCAAAATGTCTTGATGATAAATATCATAAGAATAAGTAAAAAAAAAAAATTTGAGAAAAATTCTTGGTGCTGGTTTAGAGTGTGCTCTCCATCATTTTGGCTTCTAAGGGAAACCCCCAAATCACCACTACCACAACAAGCACTAAATGAATCAGCAAGCATTATTACAAAGTGTTCCCATTATTTTGATTATTAGTAAATAATAATTTACACTAAAAATAAAAAAAAGTAAATACGCAAATTTTTTAGAACTGTGCTTAATCAAAAAAAAAAAAAAATCAGTTATCTTTAGATATCAAAATATTAAATAATAATAAATAGAAAATGACTGGGAGGGGGGAGCAAAAATCACATAACAAGAATATTAATGATTTACATGGCCAAATCAAAAAAGAATATTTAGCAAATATCAATAATTAGGAAACATTATCTGACTCATTTAAGCACTTGGTAGTATCAGCAGTAGTTTTAGGGCTTCCTTTGAAACCAAATGACGGAGAACACACTCTAAATCAGTAAACAAAATCTTTCTTTTATTAGTAAAAACAAATAATTTAATGATAATTTTAAGGACTTAAAAACCTCTTAAAATATATTCATGGTAAAAGTAAAAATAAATATAAAATTTTTAAATGTTTAGAAGTAGCTATCTATCTTGATGCTCTTTACTACAATTCTAATGTCAGCCAGAATCTTAATCTTATATATATAAAGATAGATTTTGATTGCTTAAAAGTATGAAAAATTTTATATCTGATATGCAGAAAGTTAATTTACTCTATTATATATAAACTTTACCAAAGGTATATATATACAAATGAAATATATCTTAAATTTTAATATTCACATTTTTTAAAAATTAGCTTTTATATCTAAGAATTTTAATTCATTATTTAGCTAAAGAATCTTTATTTTTTATTTTAAATATTATAGTTCATAAACCACTAAACATCACATGATCATCATTATACAGGCTGTTTATACAGAGGCTAAACTCTACATACAGTAGCACAGTGCAAGTCAAAATAATTGATGGATACATGATCTAGGTGCAGTCCTCTCAGATCCAAGTTTCCTCACTGATGAAAGCCACAAGCTAGAAACTAGTCTGGGGATATTGGATGAGTAGGAACTAGATGGGGATTTTATGCACAAATCCCTTCTTGCATCCTTTAATGACTCTGACCTGCACTGAGTGGTGCTATGGTATGGAGTGTTTAGCCTCTATGTAAATATTATAGTTTAAACAATGGTGATCATATGATATTATAAATTAGTGACTATTATTATAGTAATTTATAAATAAATCTGTTATATACAACTAATACAATTAGTAAGGTTTTTTTAAAAAAAAATAATGTTACTTATATCTTGCCTACATATATTTATGTATATATATATATAGTCATAAATTAAAAAAAAAATGGCAATAAAATCATGTCTTTGTAATCCTCTAGCAAATTTAATCATAAAATTTTTACTTAGCAAGAATATATTTGTTTCAGTATTTTTCTTAATAAACTAAAGAATAATGAGTAAAATTTTAAGTACTGTATATTTGTTTTAGACTTTCAGGTAAGATACAATATCTGCACTTTCTTCATAAGTTAAATTTATATTAATTTCTGAATTTGGTAGATGATGTTTGGGATATCACAGAGTTCTGTGTATCTGTTAGATTTTATTTTTTAGTTATTAGCTAAATTTGTAATATTTAATAATTAATTATTCTGTACTATACATTGTATATTCTGTAGTTTATTAGCCTTTAAAAATAACAATAATACTAATAAAAATTTATAATTATAAAAAAAATTTACTTAAACATCTATTTAAAAGAACTCATTCACACTAGAATTTTTAAACTCAGAATAGTAAACAATAACAAAAATTATATATAAATACTATTTTAAATGCATTTCCCCTTAAAATTATATTTTAAAATTGACTTTGCTTTAAAATATTAGTTTCAAAGCATACAATAATAGAGCAAATTATTTTCACTCAGGCAAGCATGGGTGGTCGAGAGGTCAATGACAGCCACTTTACAAGCAGTTGTCCCGGGTTAGTGGGTTCGCTTCCCGGCTGATACTATGACACATGAGAAAAAAAAATTATTTTCACTCAAATAAGATTAAAAAATATCACTTTGACTTTTTGTAACATATCTTCAGACTAATTTACATTTTCAAATGGTCAGCTATTGTTATTGTGAAAAATGAGACATAGAATACGGAATATCAAACATTAAATTTGTTTTGTCTGTATTTTATTGTTATCTATGTGTTAATACAAAATACTTGACCAATCATTTAAAAACCGAACATGAAAAATTTTGAATATTTATTTTACATGATGACCAAGTGAATAAAAACAGAATTAATAGTTTTCTAATTAATTTCAATGTGTATAATCATATGCTTGTTTATTTACATTTTGTTTTTGCAAAATAGAAAAACATATTTTTTAAGTATACTTTAGGAATAAGAAGACATATATAAAATCTCTCAAGATCAGGATATTATATTTTCATGATTAATTGTAAATTAAAAAATAATAGTAGTATAATTTCTAATTTATAAAAAATATATACACCAATTGTTATTTTAATGATATAACTTTAATTTTGATTTCCAAAAAATTTACATAATTTATAAATTATATAAATATAAAAAACATCGAAGTATTTATTAATATGTCGACCTAGAATACACGAGTGTTTTACAGACTCTAAATCTCATCACAAAACATATAAAACAGTAATGTAGTAACACACACACACACACACACATACATATATATATATGCCCACAAAACCAGTTATATAAAAATATTGCCCCAATGTAAACACCAACTCCAATCCAGTCTATGATTCACATAAACTCTAACCCTACAATCTATAATTTGATCAAGTAAACCTTCCTAACAAACATAAGCTGTTACTCTATGCATAACTGTAAACCCTCCATCTGACTTATATATGTATATACATTAAACTTGTACATATAGTTCTCATGTTCATCAATGTAATCATATATATATACGAACTAAAACCAATATAAACTTTAATATGAAATAATTTATTTTTGAAACCTAAAGTGTACAATTTAGAAATTAAGTTATTAATTTGTTTCTGGTATATTATTTTCAAATTCAGACTTTATATAGTTCTATCAATTATTATTTTTAAGATTTTTCTCACTCTGCTTTTACCAGTAAATCATGTCAATGATGATTAATGATTTTAATTAGACATTTAGATTACATTGAACATTAAATAACACTTTTTTTAAAAATATATGATTATATTATATTTCATAATTTTAAAACATGTAACTTAATATTAATTTGTAGATACACAAAAAATATTTTGTTTAGAATATAGCTTAACAATACAAATAGAAAATATCTTACTTATAATAACAAAAAAAAATTATATAATTAATTAATTTTTTTAAAGAAACAATAGACATTACATTGCTACATTAGTATAACAAACTTATAACTAATTCATTCTTATGTTTTCCAATTTCTTTTACTTTAGATGTGGATTGATATTAACAATGGCAATTAACTTTTAGGAAACATGAACAGATTTAAAAAAATGGTAATGATTTTAGATTCATTCTACTTTGCAATAGTTAATTAATTGTTGCCATCAATGATAAAAAAGTGTGGAGTAGAATATATTTTATTAAAAGCAAATCAAATATTTAGCCCCATATTATATTAGAACTGAGATATTACAATATGACACAAGGCAATGTTTGAAATGAATTGAAAGTACCTTAGGGTTTTCTTAATGAAATGTTTCTTTTATTTTTGGGAATAATTATGATATTAAATGTGGAAAAGGGTTTAATGTAAAATGTAGTTCGAATTCAGCTTAATAAATTATGAACGTTTTTAAAAACATTTTGCAAAACCATTTAAGAAATCATTTTGCACTAACAATTTTACAATAAAATCCAAATGTAATGTCATATTTGAAAAAAACTTAAATTTATAATTTTAGTGATGTGGAAGATTTTTGGATATCTGTATGCAATCTCTCCTCCCAAAAGAAAATGGATTTTAAATAAAATAAACTTTTGTTTTCTCCCACAAAATGTCCAGATTCAGATAATAGTACAGAAAAACTTATATTACAAAAGACCATAGAGCCTTACTCCATTTCCCAGTTTTTATGACAATGACAATCATCTCTGTAACAGCAAATTTCTATTTCATCTATATTTACCATGAATACTATGATAATCAGTAGCCATTCAGTTATCATACAACTAATAAAAATAATAGTTTTATAGATAGTTTTAAAATCATTTGCCCAAGATTGTCTATAATTTTTTGCCTAAAATAAGCAACCTTATAATTAATCTGTTTCCAATTTATTTTCAACTTCTGTCATATATATATATATATATATATATATATATATATATATATATATATATATATATATATATATATATATATATATATATATATATATATATATATATATATTTTCTTGGTAAAGTGAACAATCACCAAAATCAAAAAATCCTGGTTTGCAAAACATAAAGTAATTCAAAGGATAAGGGGATTGAGACAGATTTATAAGTCAGATAATTTTATCAATAATTATTTAATTTGTAAAATTTTGTTGAGAATATTTGTTAATTATTTCAAAGGAAATTTTTTATAAATACTTTTCAGTGAAGCAAAAATTTAAATTATTATTCCAATTAGAGTAGTGATTAAGAGAAGAAAATACTATTTTTCCAATAATAAAGTAGGTTAAGGTAAAATAGACTTTAAATAGTCTACTACAAAATATAAGTAATATATAGTGAATATAAAATGTGAGTTTAAATAAAATAATTAAATATTAAAAGTAAGATATATATGTAAAAATATAATGGAAGATTGTCCAGGGTTGAGTGTAAAATGAATAAGTAAAGTTGTACAACATAGTTGTCGTGTTTAAATAACTTGTGCTGAAAAATTGTTAAGGAAAAGAAATATAGAAGTTTGACACTATGTCTTATTGTAGAACATCTCTTAAATGTGCAACTCTTTATACACCATTGGCTATACATTCTTGTCATTGTGCTTATTATTTTCCTTAAATGAAAGAGTATTTTATATTTGTGAGCTATAAAAGATAATATAATGATGTATTAATTTTTTATTTTTTATTAATTTACACAAAAATTAAAGATAAAACTCCTTTTTCTTTTGACATCTAAAATTTAAATACTTCTTGAACTTAAAAAAATCAAAACACATTATTAAATATAGCAAAACAGTCTTCACATCACTGCAAAAGCTGCCTGAAGAAGTTTAGATGTTTTTATATAGCTTCAAATGTCAAAGTGTGAAATACAACACGTCGACAGTAGAACCATCACCATTCAAAAATACAACATCATGTAGAAAGAGTGGATTGTTTATGAGCAGACTCATATGATATGTGTTAAGTAAAAATAAACTAATTGATTGAACAGCAAATTCAACATTACAGTAATAATATTTCTGAAAACTTTTAAAAAAGTGCCCCATTCCCCAACAATATATAAAAAACATCATTAATTGTTAGCCCACAATGAGCTTTTTGGCTCTTCCCCCCCAAAAAAGTAAAAGATTTTTAGCTCTCAAAATAACAATGATAACAATTTATTATGAGAGTATAGATCTTGGTAATAAATATCCAACAAAATCCATAAAGCATTGCAACAATGGGATCAGAAATGATTATAAAGAAGGTGATAATTATAAGAATCTGAATATTTCATTAATTATGCAATTTTAAATGAAGTATTTTATTTGTTTATTCAAAATTCCAATACCCTATTTAATAACATATATTAATTCTTAATTTACATTGGATAGTCATTAAATAATGATTTCCACTTAATAAGTATCACTATTTTTTTTTAACTTTATAAATATATTGCCTAAATCTTTACATATTTGCCTTGATATTTTTGAAAACTAATTCCACTGACATATATATCATGATATTTATGATTCTGAGGAATAGGTAATAGCCTATAATTATTTATCTGTAATAAACTCATTTGTTTGACTTTGAGAAATCATTTTTACATTAGGATATATAATCTTTGAAGTGAAAAATAGGATTATTGTCAAAGTTAGTAATGTCAAATAATATGTATAATTTTCGCTAGAAGCACTATTTTCAAAATCTGGTATTTCTTTACAATATTTGCTATTAGGAAAAATGGATGGACTGACAGTAATAATCTAACAGCACTTGATAATTGTAGATAAATATATGAAACAAACAGTCCTCTTTGACATCAGAATATAATTTTTTTTCTCTCTTTTATTAAAATAATTATTATTTTAAAAACATTTATCACTAAACCATGCAGTTGCCTTGATCTCTCATGTCATTCTATTTATATAACTCTGACAAATCATTGAGCAACTAGCTATCTTTCCGTTCTTTAGTTTTATATTCTTTTTTGTTTTCAATTTTCTATCTTTGTCTTTCATTCCAACTATTTTTTCCTTTTCCTGAAACTAGAATGCTACATTCATTTAGAAGTTGTTTCTAATGATGATGATAGTATATCAAATTTTAGTTTAATAGTTTTAAATATGATAATAACTTGCTCAAAAGCTATAGCAGTTTTAGTAATTGTGGTTGATAAAATAACATAAGTTTATGAAATAACATTCAGTGTATCTATTATATTTATGTTACTGTTACTACTACAAGTTTAATCTTAATCTAATAATAGTGCTTTGAACTATATGGCAATAGAATGGAATGCTAAATGTGTGCTTAGTATTTACATATCAATGGTTACAAAAATGATCCAATCTATCTAGTGACATACTTTATTCTTGAACTATAAATGGTTAGATAATGATTGATTGATAATGAATTGGCTGGCATAAATATACTTAAAAAATGATCAGTTACATAAAGACTTTCATATTCTTTCTGGATATAAAGTTTAAATTATAATTAATTATACCAATGAATCAATCATTACAATACGAATTTCTTCCAGTGAGAAACCCCTATAATTTTGATGCTATGTGATTGGAGAATAATTATAGTTAAATCTCTGATATATGAAGTTGTTAAAGTTAATTAGTCAAAATGTTTGAATTAAAATATATTAAATTTTTATCAAATATTTCTGCTTTATATGTAAAAAGTCTTCATTATATAGAGTGTTTCCTTGACTTGTTCGTGGGATGAATTAGAGACTAAATCATAGACAGAATTTCTCTGCAAATGAAACAAATGAAAACTTTCAAGTAAATTTCAATATTTTTTCAAGTATCTGGATCAGATAGGTCATCCAATATTTATCTTTAAATAAATATTTGACTATTTTTAAGATATAGATCAAGACAGAAAATTATATAAATCATCAGTAAGGAGTAAAAGTTTATTTCTCTAAATATGGTTTAAATTTTAGTCACAACATTGGTTAATTATAAAGCATGAATTAATAATTCACTAACAAAGGTAAATGTAAACAAAATATTATTTAATTTTTTTTATTATTAACAATTAGAATTTTATTTAAAATGTTATTGTTAAAACTCACATATATTTGCTTAGAATAAAATAAACAGTGGAATATCTGAATAATAATAAAAAAAATTATAATAAAAAATATTAGAATTTGAATTAAAAAACCATTTGAAACATCAATAATTCTAGGTATATTTATCTACTGAAAACAAGGTTTGCTTATACAATTGGAAATGAAGAAAAATCTGAGTTATAAATTATATGCTTATATTTAAAAGCAGTTTGTTTTGCATACATATATGGAAAAAAAGCAAACCTTCATATTTTATTGTAATTGATAACAAAACATCAAGTTAAGAAGAAAAAATAAATAAATTCCCTAAGCAGCAGCAAAGAACTTTGATAATTCAGCTACGTCAGTTTATATATATATATATATATTTATCGACATTTTGAAATTTATTATTTTTAAAAAGCATATTTAAAAAGTTAAATTTGATTATATTAAAAAAAAACTATCATTCTACCACTCCTAAAATAGTAAAACAAAATTTTTAAACATATTTAGTTTGTTAATATAATTAATGAATATTAGTATTATATTAATATTTTTATTTCCTGACAATATTAAATTATTTTAATTTTTTAAATTTCCTATAAATAACTGTCATTTTAATTTGGAACGTACTAATTTACTATTAATGTAATAAAATTACTTTTTAGACATTCAGGTAGAAAGATTACCAACCATCACAGATGAAGAGAAGAAAATCAATAAGAAAGAGGCAATTAGACTTTTGTGATTCTAATGTCTGAAATTGAGATTATAAACTTTATAATTAATTGAGTATGCTTAACATTCAAAACATGCTTTTATTTAAATTTATTATTTCATTGTCTTCCTATATGTTTAATGAGTTATTAAAGTCCCAAAATTAGAAGCATTTGTATTATTTAAACAATATTGCAGTAGTATTTCGTATTAATGTCAGAAAAGAGGCTAAAAAATCCTCATTTAAAAATGAATGTTTTTTTTATAAACTCAGGAATGAGTCTAGAGACAAATTCATTTGTTATTAGTATTATATTAAATGTAAATGGTTATACTTAATTAATTATTAATATTTGTTTATATTTATTAACATATTTAATTAAACATTTATAAATAAAATTAAAAAGAAATATTAAAAAAAAAACAATAATATGGCATTTTACCATATATAATAATTTTTTTTAAAAATGAATATTACTTTTTTTTCTTAAAGAATAAAATAACAATATGATCAAGTAATCTTTGGATTATGATATTATAAAGACTGGATTAATTCTTTAAAATTGAAACAACTATCTATAAATATAATTTGGAATTTATCATTAACTATCTATAAATAGTTTTAAAATTCTAGCCAACTGCCGCTCTTCTATTCCTTAGCCAGTTTCGTTGGATTTTTTTTATACATCATAGCATCGGCCGGGATGCGAACCCACAACCGTCAGCAACCAAGTACTTGCTTGCAAGGCGGCTGTGATGACCTCTCGGCTAACAACGCTTGACCAGTTTCGTTGGATTTATGCAAACTAAATACAAATTTATCAGACTCACACATAAAATTAAAAAGCCAAGAAGGTAAATACAAAATGTAAAATCCATAGTTTTGCCACAAAAATAATAAATGACTACTCATGAATTACAATTAGGACCATTTTCTTGATTAGCTTAATAACCAATGAAGAACACTTTGAAGACACTGAGAGGACAATTTATCAAACAAATTATATTTAAAACTTTTAAAGCATAAATAAATCGATAATATTTGGAAATACATTTTTTTATATATATTTATAAATTTATAATTCATTGATAGTAATATTTACTAAATCAATAAACCTAAAGCATGTGCGGTTGAAAATGCGAAGATAGGGACCTCCGAGGTCTTAACCACAAGCTTACACATTGGAAGAAAAGATAGAACCCTAAATTCAGTAATTTAACCATTGTTTCCCCCAAATTTAATTTTAGAATTCATTGTTTTGTCTCTGGCATTAACATTCTAAAAATAATAAAATTGATGTAAAAAAATAAAGAATTGCACATTTTAGATTTCCATCCATTATTTTATGTATATGTTCTTGTTTTTATATGCAATATTTTTCAGAGATGCCCCTAATTCTTCAGGAATTGAGAAAAATCTTGAAAGTATATAAAATTTTGACTTATCTTTTGGCTTTTTAAACAACAAACTAAAATATGTTTATTTTCTCTATTGTCTGAATATAAAATTTGTGATGATTAGAAGAAAATACTTAATTTTGATTAAAAAAAAAAGATTTATGATCACGATAAGATTTCTTTTTCTTTTTTTTTTTTGTAAAAAAAGATTTTTTTTTTTTGCTATTATGTTTTTCTTTCACTATCTCTATTCCACCTATTGTAAGCTTTACTAACTAATAGATGCTAGATGATAATATTTAATAAATTACTTTTCTATGCTATTCTATTCAATATCCCCAGACTAGTTTCAAGCTTATGGCTTTTACAAGCTGGAGTTATGTGATAATTTATTTACCTTATTAAAATAAAAGCATGATATATATTCATATATCAACAATCCATTTTTCACAATAAGAATATGAGTATAAATATTTGAAAATGTAATTTTGCCTGTCTAACTGCCACATATCACAAACTTAAGAAAAATATTTAAATCTGTTAATTAGAATTATCTGATCTGGAAGATTCTAATACAGTCATTACTTTTATTCTACTCTAGAGTCATCTATTGTAAGCTTAAGCAATTAATGGTCACCAGATAGTATAATGCTATAAAATATCTGTCTCCAGATTGGTTTATGGTTTTTGTCTTCATCAGTAAAGATTGGAATTCAAAGCTGAAACTAATAATTTTACATCCAGTATATGAGAAAACATACAAAAAGTCATATGAAATATATATTATATCAAGAGTAAATGACAATATGCACAAAATAATGAGACAATTTAGTAAGATATCATGTAATAATTTATCACAATTCAAAAAAATAAAAATTTAAAATTTTTTTCATCTGGGAATAGAAGATGCTGTTATAGTTCACTAAACATTTGATTATCAAAATGCATTGAGATGTATGTAATTTTACAATTATGACTATGTAAATAATGTTGTACACATAAAGTCTATTCAGGGTGTGTTTTTTTTATGGCAGGCATGATTTTACTCCCTTAGAACATTAAATAATAATATTCAGAAAATTTTGGACTATAATCAACTATTAATTTCATATCTTCGTAGGTTTATAAGATGAATGACCACAATATCAATATTTTTAATGTGCTCTCAATATTAAAAATATCTGACAATATATTTATTATTACATTTAATAAAATATTGGAAGAAATATCTCTCTTATGCTTAGCAATAAATTTATCTTACATAGAATCAAAAATCACTTTTGATTTATCTTGATTAATAGAAATATTTATCATCATCTTTAATCATTATCAAACTACATCAGGATTAATATATATTGGAGATTAATTTAGCTTCTCTCAATTCATACTTCTCTTCTCCATATCATTACAGTTTCATCTTATTCATTTGTCTCTTTCTGGGCAACTTATAATATAATTTCTTGAGATCCAGTATAGAAATTCAGATTTTTTAACTTCTTTCATGTCTTTTAAATGCTATGGACAAACACAAATCAATTTCAACCCTCTTTTGGTATGTATACATTGTTTTAAAAATTTATTCTATTCCAATAACAACATAAGATTTTTTAAGAAGTTAATAAAATATCTGTCAATATTATAAGGCACAGTTAATCTAAAACAGAGTTAATAAATAAATAATATATTTAATTGCTTAAAAACTTATGTGATGTTTGAGCATAGAAAAGGCAAGCCAAGCATAGTATCTTTATTCAATTGACCACACTGATGTTTAAATTTGTTTTTACTCAGCTGCAAATCAAAAATCTTTAGATCTAGACTTAAAATCTTTATTTTTTTTTCTTACCTAGAAACATAATTTTTTAATTTTCAAAGCTGAGTGAATGTTTAAACATTTAACTAATAATTTAATGCAATTCATTGATACAGAATATACATTGTAATTTGATTGCAATGTAAGAAATTTATATCATTTAATAACTATAAAACACATTCATTTATTTTCATACACCATTTTAATAAGATAGTAAAACTTATAGTAAAAAAAAGGACACACATGTAATGTATCAACTTATTATTACCTAAAAAGAAACACAAAGGAGTAAAGCCATAGTGCCCCAATACCTGGCATATGACTACCCCAATGATTATTGTATTCTCTCTCATTGTTTTTCTGTAGAATAGTGACATAAAAAAAGCCACATTGTGTGTTCCAGCCAATGACTATTATTTGTAAGACAATCAGAGAAATAATTATTGGAAGATATATCAATAAATTTTAATTTATTTTTATTTAATGCTTCTGTAAAAAAATTTCTTATTGTAAATATTTAAATTTTCATATCAATGAAGCCTAAGTGTATGTTTTATTTAAGTAAATAGATACAAAAGATATTTGAGGAAGGCATAAAATTCCAATCCAATAAGTAGAAAATCTATACACTTCACATATACTTGCAATTTTAAAACAATATAATGATACACACTTTATGATATAATTAATTTTACTCATCAATTTGTTCAATAAATTTGATCATTAAATGAGTTAAAAGGCTATGAGAATATCACGTAATCTGCAATTTTATTGAATTATTTTTATAATCAGAAAAGTATAACTTTTAAAAAAAAATTATTATGCAATATTTGATTATCACTCGCAACAGCCCCCCCCCCCCCAGTAATAATACAACAACAACAAATTTAATATTTAACCAAGCTACTAATAAATTCAAACATATGGATGTTATATATCATTTTTACTCGGAAACAAACATATACAATTCTTTTTACAATTATATTAAAGTGATCATCTTAGAATTATTATTCCAGAGTTTATTTTATCTTTTAGATAAAAACTAAATTGACAAACAGTGTAATTATTTTTGCATTATGGAATTAAAGACTGAGCAGAAAAGATTTAACAGGTGTTGTTTAAGTTTAGTCTAGTAACTATCTGTTACTTTAGTTTGTAGTAGTGCACAAAATTTTATCCATTAACATATAGAATTTTGTGTCAGTACAGGTTAACAATAATATTTATTACTGATTTTTAAAATAAAAATGCATGTATTCAAATTATTGTAGTGAATTATAAACCAATGCATCGTAAAAATAGAAATATATGTGCAAGTGTTCAATCAGAAAGCATTAAGAGACCCTTTGTGAAGTCCAATAGTCCACCACTTTCATTGCTTTTATCATACTTCTATTGGTGTCTAAAGAAGCTAGTTTCAAATTAATTTTATTTAAAGTCTTTAAAAATGCCAAAAAAAAGGGAAGCTGATGATAAATAGTTCAATGGATTCATAAAGAATAAAAATGTAATAATTTTAAGAGAAAATGATTGACATTATAATACTGCATGTTACTAAATTTAAGAATGTACAACTGAAAGGAATATTTTAATATTATGAAACAGATAATGTAGTAAGCTGAAAAATATCACAAAGCAAAAGTTGATAAATATTAAAGTCCTGAAAAGAAATGAATGAAAAATAGACTATTTTAAACACCACATAAAATTACATGTATTAGATGAATGTGGTAACAACATTGTAAAATGAGAAATGGTGGATCTATATTGAATGTCTTTTAAAACTCCAACAACAAAATTGAATGTGCAAATTGAAATTAGTCAAATCAAAGAGAAATTATTATCTTAATAACTACTTTGCTGCTTATAGTTAAAATACAGTTAATATGGATAGCTGAATAATTGGAGGGTGGAGTAGATTGAAGCCTGACCATTAAAGTTTGAAGATTTGCTATCTTAATATAAATTGAGTACTGATTACAAATGTGTGTGGGAGATGGTGATTTGGACTAACTAATGAGCTGGTTCAGCATTAAATACATATATTGGCAATCATTATCTTTTTCATATGTATGTGGTCATGGATTTAGTTGTATAAGATAGATTGGATAGTTGTAGGGAGCTTGAAAGTCTGAGTTCAAGTCCTTTATAATTACATTAAGTTTAGTACATCTTATACTTGTATTCAAATATTACAGATTCAGATAGAATTATTCCCATCTCTCTTCTGTATATTAAGGTTCTATATATAAAAGATCAGAGTGAATTAAAGTCAATGTGGGTATGACAACAATGGCTTCATCAAAAACTTTGAGCATTATGTCATCAGATTTTCAATAATATGGATTGCTGAAGAGTTGGAAGGTGGAGAAGATTGAACTCTGTCCATTAAAGTTTGAAGATTTGCTATTTTAATATAAACTGAGCACTGACTATATATATATATATATGTGTGTGTGTGTGTGTGTGTGCGTGTGTGTGTGTGTGTGAAATATGATGATCTGGAACAACTGATGGGTGTGGGTTCAGCATAAAATACTATATTGAAGATCATTTGTCTTTTTACATGTATGTGTTCATGTGTCTTGGTTATATAATATGAAGTGGAAAGCTGAAGGGAGCTTGAAAGTTTGTTTTCAAATACCCTCTGTTTAATTCAATTAATTCAACCATAGTCTTCATGAAAAAAATTTCATGACAGTGAACAAAATATGTTAAGTTTTATGCTAGTTAGAAAAGCAAAAAAAGTCTTTGAAATGATTGAATGTATAAATAATATTTGTTAATAGTAAACTTTTATGATACAATCTAGAAATCTTCTTTGCATGTTCTTATAATTATTGAAAGTACTGATACTAATGGGTCAAAACATTCTTATCACCTATATTAAGAACTTTTGCATTGCATAGTTTACAACATAAAATGTGGACTATAGAGCTCAAGATTCATGGAATGCAGCTACAGTTGTCACTTATAGTGTTTAATCTCTTATAAACTTCCAATCAATAAATTACTTGAATATTTATTTAGAAGAATTAATGATGATATTCATAAAACCATTTCTTTCTAGCTTTATAAAATTGTTTGCTTGAAATAATTGAATTTTATAAAAAATATTATAACCAAAATAAATTTGGACATGATTTGCATAGTTATGTTTGCATCCAATTTGATTTCTATTATGCTTGTACAATATATTAATGCAATTCTCTATGGTTCAATTCTACATCTGCTGTAGCGGTACTACTTAGATCATCATAATGATTTAGGAATAGATAATGCATAGACAACAATACCATCCATTATAAAGTTTGAAACTCTAATAACATTATTATATCCTCTTCAGAGGATTAAATGGATGAAAAGACAATTTAGATAAAATTTCCAATAGAGAAGACAATAATGTTGTTTATGAAGACCACTTAAGTAAGATGGATGTCGTGAAATTTAACTGTAATTGTTGTAGCTGAGAATTGTAACATTTTAATTAGAAATCACTGTAGATAAAGAGAAAATATTGATCTTTTGCACAAGTTCTACATTGAAAAATGAAACAAAATGACATTATTTATCCATTGTAATATCCTTAATAATTTAGCAAAACTTTGCACATTTTTCAGAACAGCTCCATGACTACCCAAAAATTTTTTTAGTTCACTAAATCCAGAAATAAAGATCAGATCTCAGTGTCTGTAAGACAATATCCACTTTAGTAAAATGGTATAAAATTTATTTTCATTTTACAATTTTACACTAAATATTGATGTCATTTTTAGCTTTAAAAAATTTTTCAAGAAATAATTACAGGATGGGTGTGTATTTGTTAAAAAATATTTATAAAACATCTAACTTGGACAAATTTTTCTTTGGAAATCAAAAGTTTTCAAGATTAGATAATTACTACAGCATTTAGTTCCAGAAAGATGATCAATCATATAATAATATTCAAAATTTAAATTAATTATTATGATAAATTAACAATTAAATGATAACAGTAACAATTTAGGAAACAAAATCTCATAGTCATTTTTAAACTTCAAATGCTTATTATGAGAAAGATTTAACTTAATAAATTCATTGAAATTAATATAAAATATTGGTTTGAGGTACAGATTACCTGAATAAATTAATAAAGAATAAATTAATATTTGTCTACTAAAAATAATATTAATGTTGACCATGTTAATAATGTTGATATCTGGAGGGGAAAAGGAGAAATAAATTAAATTCAAGACTTTTCTATAATGAAATTTGACCTGATATTATTTTAATTTATATTTAAATAATTTTTAAAATATAAATTAAGACATTTCATTCTAAGATTTTTGCAGGATTATTATCATTATTATGTCACATAATAGGAGTAATATTCTTTCTAAAAAGAATTTATGTCATACTCAAATATAGGCTTTCAAAATTTTAAAGTGGGTATTTTGCTCACAAAACTTTATATTTGTTGGCATGATACTATATACATTGTGACATATTATTTTTTCCCTACATTTACTGCATATAAAAAAGTTTGAATAATTATATTTGATTTTATATTTCAAATATTTCTATTAAACTATTTTATTATAAAATAAAATCTCTAGATTTTTAACTATTAACTACAACTTTATAATTAACATCATGTTCAACCATTATTCAATTTCTGTAGGATGAAGGTCTTCTAAAATTAATATAGCTTTTTGTTCCACCTCTCTTTTTCATATCATTCCATCAAACTTCCTCGTTTTATCTATCAATTTCACATATGATTTCTTTCTAGATCCTTTACAATCTTTTGGGCTTCATTATTTAGTAAGATAGCTATCACTTCCATTTTAGCATTTTGATATTTTCATTACTGTTAATGATATTTTTTTGAACTCTATTTATATATTTTATTTTCCATACCCCCGTATTATTTTATTGTGTGATTTAAAGATATTTTTTTTTATTGAAAAAGTGCTGACCAATATGAAAAAACTTATAACTATATCTATTAAAAAAAACCTTCATTTTTTTTACATAGGTATATTGTATTTTAATATTATTACTTCAATCAAAAACATTCATGTTTAATTTTATCATTATTTTCATTCATTATGTTTTGATCTGTATTAAAAATATGATCAAGATTGTTATAGTTATTTCTTATAATCCATTATCTGTTTCTTTCTTATGTGAAAAATCATTGAAAATTACTCTAATATTTATGAAAATTTATATTTAGTTTTACTTTATTGCTTTCATATGATAAACCTGTAAAATTTCCTGAAGCACTGAAACATTATTTGTAAAAACAACTGTATCAGCTTCTAAATATAGATTATTTAAATAATTTCTATTCATTTTATTCCCTTAATTTTTTTATTTAATTCACAACTACATTTTAAAAAATCACTGCAAAAAGTTTTGGAGATATAAATTCACTCTAATGTGCCCTCTTACCAATGTTAGTCTTCTTATTGTTGCTATGTAATCTACTCACTTGTGCTACAGTGTGATACATATTCTTCAGAGTTTGTCAATATTTTAGGATCTATAGTTTTAATTGCCATGGAAATGCTTATAAATTCAAATCTACAAATCCAAAGAGTAACTGGAAATCACATTCATTTTTTTATTCATTCTTTTTATAATTGGGTGGGATCTACTTTGCTATAAATAGTTTTAAATTCTACTTGTTCTTTTGGATTATTTATATTCAACTTTCTCTGATAATAATTCTGTAATGATTTTATAAATAAAAGTGTTTTGGTTTGCTCTGAGTGGGACAATAGGAAGCATAAATTCAAGAAATCATAATTCATTGCTAATAACTTTCACACTATAAACAAGAATCCTTTTTCTCTTGTCAAAGAAATGGAATATATAAATAGGGCATTTAAATAATGTGTACCTTATTTAAATGTGGTACTGTTATCTGTAGCAAAAGATGAGCCTTAGGATTCTGATTCTCGATATCAAAAGCATACTCAGCAAATTATAACAATAATAAAAACTGAATTATCTTTATTTGGTTAAATATTCAAAACACACAAACACACACACATATATATATATTGTAATAATTTTAATAAAAATCTTGTACAAAAAAGATTTCTAACAATTTTTTTCCAACTTTTTAAAATGTTAATATTATTATTATTATTATTATATTCCTTCATCAACTAATACAACTTTATTATTTAGCATTTGGTATACATATTTAAAAACAATTTCTGTGTTTTATGATATCATTAATTATTTCACCAGTTTCTAGAACATTTCCATTTTCATAGATTTAATTGTGTATCCCAGCTCTTTATTTAAAAGTCTTGACAATTTAGATATTCAGCCAATAAACACCACCACCTCTTATGCATGTGTATAACTGTTGTTAAAACAGGCAAAACTCACTATAATTGCCACACACAGCAAGCTAGAGTAATCAATGGATGCCAGAAGGCCACAAGCCAGAAACTAGTCTGGGAATATTGGATGAGTAGGCACTAGATGGGATTTTATGCACAAGCTTTCTGGCATCCATTGATTACTCTAGCTTGCTGTGTGTGGTAATACGTATAGTGAGTTTTCCCTGTTTTAACAATTTAGATATTGTAATTATAGAGGCTACTTTTTTAAATATTATATAGGTCTACCAGTCAATTCATTTACACACTTCAATAAACTTGTCAATATTTTTAATAATAATACATCTTTTTTTCTTATTGTTGAAACAACTTTATTTTCAATTACCAATATGTACTATAGTTGAGATTTTTAATCTCTTGTATAGCATTTTTTAAAGTCAATTCATAGTTATAATTTTTTATATTACCTTTATTATTTTTTTAAATTTTATTATATAAAATTTTAGATATTAAATTCTTTTAAAGGGATAATTTTTAAATATTTTCGTGTTGGTTTTTTTTTTCATGCATATGCTTTGTTTCAAATTAAAAAGTTACTGTACTTATATAAAAGCTAATTCTGTAATAAAATTAGTAAAATATCATTTATAGTCTTCTTGAATTCATCCACATATGAGCTATAATCAATATCAGTTAAAATTTTAAGATGATTTTTATGTTTTAGCTTAAATTCATGGAAAATTTGTAAAGGTTGGAAATATTAATTGTTAATACTGTCTTTTAAATAGCTATTATTTCCTTAGTTTTGTATTCACATGTATCTTACATTTCATTAATCAAAGATTCTTTCTTATAATTAGTTTATTACATTACCAGCTTGTAATACATATTTCCATTTGATCAAAATCTGTTGTATCTTTATTTGGATGCTGTTAAATCCATTTCTCCTTTGAATATTTTGCACACAGAAATATATTTGTTTATTTCCTATCTTATTATTATATTTATAACTAAATTTCCTGTGGCACTATCATTTTTTTAGTTAATTTCCAATTCCAATATTAAAATATTCTATGAAAATTTCAAATTATTGCTTGGTCTAATCAAAACTATTCTATACATCTAAATCAGAACATCATCTCACTTTTGAAAAATAAACTTGAATTATTTAAATCCATTACCTTCCTTAGGTTAAATAAATAATTTTGCTATTCTATCTAATAAACCATCCATTTCTACCATGTTATTCTTTTATTTTACCACACCCTTGTATTTTCAATGTTTATGCCTTTATAGCAGTCGTCTTCAACCACTGGTCCGTGGCCCGGTGCCGGTCCGCGATAGACTGGCAAGAAAGTTTTAATAACAAAATAATAAGATTTTAAACTTTTAATTAATATAAACAATTTTTATTTATTTTTTTCATCGCACTTTTACCTGATTAAAAAAAAAAGAAACAGAACAAAATCTAATCAGTCATACATAAATTAATTTGTTTTTCTAGTTATCACAGATGTTTATGAGGTGGGGGGGGGGGATAGAATTAAATTTTTTATTACTTTTCTAAAAAAATTCAAAATTAAAAAAAAAAAAAGTTTTTAATTATTCAAACTCCATATATATATATAACTTCATCTAAGGCTAAGCTGTTTACATCTTTAAGAAAATTTATCTATAGACTTCTGCTGGTCCATGAAACCTTATCCTTATTTTTGCTGGTCCGCGAAACTTTATCCTTATTTTTACTGGTCCGCAAATGTGAAAAGGTTGAAGCCCACTGCTTTATAGTATGTATTCATTTTTCAAATCAATTCTTAATTCACCTTTTCTTTAATTTCCCAAAGTTTGACAATATCCCATTTAATATTAGATGGTTATTCAAATTCTATGTAATCCTCCTTCACTTTAAAATAATCTATAACTGTAATTATTTAAATAAAAGATCATGTCAAGCAATGGTAGCTGAGAGGTCAGCACAGCTGCCTTGCAAGCACTTGATTGCAGACAGTTGTTGCGGGTTTGCTTTCTGGCTGATGCTTTGACATATGGAAAAAAAAAACATCATTGAATAATAGCTGAGGTCCATAATTAGTAAATTTTTATTACCTCTGTTTTTGATTATCTTTCAGTGGATGATTTTATAGATTGTAACTATAATTTATATATATATATATTAGATGTAAAGATTATGGATAATGAATGATAAAAAAATGAAAACAAAATATAAGAATAATAACAGACATTTTAACCATGTTTACTTAGACTTTATAAATATTTCAACTAATAATTGCAATTCATGCTAGTAAAAATTCATCTTTATGTTTGAGATCAACAAGGAAATGTCTTTTAATTGATATGATGCTCACTTCGTTATTGAAACTAGTAAAAATCCATATGTAAAAATTGTAGGATCAGTGTAACAACAATCATTACACATGTAAGATATAAAATAATATATGTCATTGGATTAATCATCCATGCAATACGTAAGTAACAAACAATTGTTTTTGTATCATATAATTCTAGATCAATTGGAAAATATGTTTTTTTTTTAATCTAATAGTGTTTTATTTTATAATATAGATTTCTGATGTAATGTGTATATATTATTTTTATTTAAAGTGTAGAAGCTGTATGAGAAAAATATATTCTTGCAATTACATTCATTTATGTGTTGTTATAAATATGTACATATAACTAATAAAGCACAAATTAAAAACCAAAACATTAATAAAAATCTAGAGATTTATTTTAAAAGACATCTATTGTCATAGCTTATACCTGTATAAAGAATAAAATTAAAGCGACAATAGAAATGATGAATTCATAAATGTTTAATTCAAATACTGATTTTTTTGTCTTTCTAAAGAACTAAAAATTAGTAGAATGCAGGAAATTGCAGCAAAATAAAATATATAATTGTTTAGTAGCGAATTAATCAAATTTGATAGAATTTTTGTTTTCAAGATAGACATCGAGAAAATGTTAACGATAAAACATTCGCGCAATATAAATGTTGTTTTGAAATTATAGTTGAATGTTTAAAATCACATCAGTATGTAATATTGTTTTTAACTCATATCAAACAACAACATCACATGACTTTTTCATGTGTTTACTCTTGTGTTTTCAAAGCTTCTCTCTATCCTATTCTAGAGCTACCTATTCTAAGCCCGAATAATCAATGGACATCAGATATAATAGCTCTATAATATAATATCGAAAAGTATTTGCATATTTTATTTCAAGAAGATTATCAGACACAGTATGTCTGCAATGACTCTAACTATTGTCTATTTGAGTCTATACACAGCTGATGAAAAGGTTCAAAACCGTGGTCTGAGCACCTGAATTTTATATTGAAATTTCAGCAGCTTACTCCTATAGTAGCTTTTTTTATTTATATGTCATAGCATCGGCCGGGAGGCGAACCCACATTCGTCTGCAACCAACTACTTGCTTGCAAGGCAGCTGCGATAGCCTCTCAGCTAACAACGCTTGACTACTCCTATAGTAGCCTAGTAATCAACATTTAAATTTTCTCTTTATCAAATATCTTTATACAAAGAAAATTAATTTTAAAGTAAAATATGAGAGTAAGGAAGTTCTATACACATCATACGGATATTAAAAATAATATTTTTAGAGCATTCTTTTCATTTTAAAAAAATGATAAGTTGTAACAAAAACACATATTATATATATAATTGGAATACAGACAAGTCATGAAAAAAAAAGCTTGTGTACTCTTTAGGAAATCTTAAAGCATGTTTTTAACAAACTGAGCCTAAGCCTCAAATTTTAATTAAATAAGATACTATAGTACTTTAAGATTACTAGTGACCTCACACTAATTCTGATTTATATAAAATTATCTGATTTATTAGAAGTTATTTTAAATTTACTAACAAAAACATAATTTTTTAAAAATACTAGATAAACACTGGTATAAGCTTGTCCTAAACTGTATCAATTATCTGTCAAAAATTATCAGTAATAAGTGAATAACTTTAGCATGTATTAGATGCTGCTGAGGGAAATATTAATATAGTATAAAATAATATAAGGTCAATTAATAATAAAATTAATAATTTTTTTAATGTCAATAAAAATTAACTTCCTCTGTGTGTACATTTAAAAGTAAATCTTTATAAATATATATTGGTAAAGTTTTATATTAAAATCAAAAAAGAATAATATTGTATCTATGAGTTCACTTATAATTATATAACAATAATACTAAATAAAGACAAAAAAAACTTACACTAATCCTCCCTTGAAAAATTGAAATACATCACAACCTTAAAAAAAAAAGAAAATTCAATTAAAGAGGCGAAAAAATAAGCTCTTATATTTATAAAATTACATAAATAAAATGCAGTGACAAATGAATCAAATATATAAAAAATATGAACAAAGACTTTGCATTGTATTTAAACAAGCACAATAAATAACTTTTACAAAAAAAAAAAGTAAAAAAAAATTAATTACAGGAAAAAATAGCGGAAACATACAGATTTCAAAAGTCTATTAAAGAATGAATAAAAGAAAAAGTGAATGTTTTAAATGAAATAATTCATTTACAAAACAATACATTTCATAGAAAAATCAACAGGATTAACAATTTTACTTCAAAATTTTTCTTAAACTGACAGAAATGAATAATGGCAACTCAAAGTCATGACATTATTACTGTGGTCAATAATTTAAACAGTTTAGGTTAAGTATTTATATGAACAATTATGCCAAAAGTGACATTCTTTCTTTCTTTTTTTAATTTTATTTTTGAAAGCAAAATCAAAATATTTTATTGAGCAAAAAAAAAGTAGAAACAAATAACAGCGTATTATCTGAATATAATTGTTTGTATTCATAAATAGGAAAAAAATAACTGGCTAAGTTTACTGCTTGGAGTTCATAAAAAAGTTTGATCATCCATAGTGACAGGTGGGTTGTATTTTACGACCTTGAGTTCTAGAATCTGCTACTTATCAACTACACTAAATAATACAGGGTATTTATATTAATTAAAATATATCAAAGCAATAATTCATTGCATATTATGCAAGCTAGTAAATGATTAAGTAAATATAATTGGTTAATGGCAGAGTTGCGGGAGAACTTGAATGGTTAATTGAATGTTATTGCAGTAAATGTAAAAGAAGCACAATTGTAAAGTGAAGTCATATATATATATATCATTGATGAAGAATGTTTTATTTACTTATGGATACTGCATACTGCATTCATGGTTTAAGTATAGTGACTGATTTGATTATTAACAAATATACTCACTCATGAAGATAAGGTACAAATGGCATGCTCATTAATACAAATAATTTAAATTAAAGGGTTGAAAAACTGCACATAAAAATAAGTCTGCATATATTTACAAATGAGTACTATAAATATCATTTCCAGAATTTCTCAGATTACAATGAGTACAAATTAACTGATTTATTACTTGGAAGTTCATAAAAAATTCAAACCATGGAAGTAAGAGAATTGAGGCAAGATTCATAGATCTTGGTTCCAAAGTCTGCTATTCTACCATTGTGCTGAACCATGTAGGGACATTTCTATATGAAAGTTTTTCCAAGACTTTTATAAAAATTATAGTGAATGATATTTCTTCTTCAATCAACTATGCCTTTTCTTTTATAAAATCTAGCTCTCTCTTTATAGAATACAGTGCTTTTTTAGCAAATACTTTAAATTCATTATATAATACATATTGCATAATAAAGAAAAAAGCTTAATATGAAAGATATTTAGCATAAATGTGAGATGTTTGAGAGCCACAATATATAAAAAATACTGCATTCACTTTTATTTTATTTTTATAAGTACATTTTGATATAGAAGTTTTATATAAATATCAAAAAATGTTAACATATGGTATATAAATATTTATTAATAATGTAGTTTTTAAACTTAATTTATATTATTTTCAACAATCACAAAGTACCCAAATATATATGTACTCCAAATGTTTGCATGAAGGTTTATGATGATGATATTTTAGTTCAATTTATATGTTGGACTATTTCCATCATCTAAATTTAACTATTGAATATTTAAAAAAAATAATTTTATTTAAATTTTTACCAAATTCACCACTTTCTTTATTTTGCTATAATATCTTATATAAATGCAATTTAGTGACTGCACTTTAAACACTTTTTAGCAAAAACCTTTTATTGTACATGTATGCATACACAATCTTATGTTTTGACTGTCCTGCAGTCTTCAGAGCCACTTTTACTTTACAATAAAAGGTTTTTGTTCAAGTACAGTGAATAAATTGTATATATATAAATAACACTTCAAGTGGTATTATTCTCCTCTCTTCTTCAGGTGTTGCTGACCAGAGCAGTGACAGTACTAGCATAGGAATTAAGCCTGGACCCTTAGATTCTTGAATATTCAATTTTTAAAACAAATACTCTAATCAACTGAACCATGTTAATTTTTTATAAAGACATTCAATATTTAATTTTAGATGATGAAAATATTCAAACATATAAATGTACCTCAAATGTTTTCAAAATCATGATTAATTACTTACTATTTTAAATATACACAGAGGCAAAACTCTCCATATAGTAGTGCCACTCAGTTGCTAGCCAGAGGAATCAAAGGATGCAGAAAGGTCTGTGCATGAAATCCCTATATAGTGTCTAGGCATCTAATATCCCTAGTCTAATTTCTAGCTTGTGGTTTTCATCAGTGAGGAGCCTTGGATCTGAGAGCATTATACTTAGATCTTAGGATCTAATGCAACCCTCCAGCAGCCACCTTTTACCTTTTTAGCTAACTATAAAGCTTTGAGTCCAAAATGAAAACACAATAATGTTTTCAAGCTAAGGTCATTAGCTTGCATAGTTGTATTGATCTGAACTCAGTTCAGCATCCATACTTTTTGGTGTTTTTGGTTCTTTAATAACCATAGTCATCATAATCCTTTTGGTGATCATGTTTGATGGTTTACATTATTTTAAATATATTGATCATATTTTATATAGTAAGAAAATAAGAATTATCTAAAAAAATAAAAACAATATTTTTAATAATATTAATTTGTCATGATAAATATTTTAATAAAAATATAAGGAAAATATATAAACCAATAAAATTAAAGTTATATATTTTTAACTATGAAATAAAAAAAAAAACTCAACCAAAATATTTTGATATTTGCATTAGAAATTAAAGAGAGCATGTGTCTAATGAATACTGATTTAGCTATCACTTTAAGATATCAATTAGTATAATGCACAGATCTAAATGTAGAAGTTCTATGATTATGATCATGCATATAAAACTGAACAATTTTTCATAGTAAAAGAACAACTAAGTATTGAGATCGAATTTTAAAAAAACTGACTGGAGTCAATTTTAAACAGGCAAAAACTCACTATATGTATTGCCACACACAGCAAACTAGAGTAATTAATGGATGCCAGAAGGCTTGTGCATAAAATCCCCATCTAGTGCCTACTCATCCAATATCTCCAGACTAGTTTCTGGCTTGTGGCCTTCGTCAGTGAGAAGCCTTGGATCTGAGAGTACTACATAAGAAGTGGTGATCATGTGATGTTTATTGGAGTCAATTTACTGAATGTCTTGAAAGAAATATCAATAAAATATAACACACATTATCTTGTTATAATATATTTATAAAAATCACAACTACAGTTGTTAAAGAATCCATCCCTATAATATACTAACATTAATTCATTTCAAGATAGAATAAAATTCACGTATACTTTTTATACACAACATCTGTCTATAAAAGATCTGGAAAATGATGACAAACTTATCTATTGATGATGATAGAAAAAAAAGAGAAAGAACATAAAATATAAAACTTTATATGATTCAGATAAAAAGCCTGATTAATTCTATGTAAGATTAGTTTGATGAAATCAGAAGTACCAAATAAAGAAGAATTATAAGATTCTCTTTTGCACTCAAAATAAGAGTCATAGATCACATGACCCTATTCTCTTAAGCTTGTAAGTTATAAACAATGAGGATTGCATTGTTCTTCTGCTACAACTAATAAAACCAGGAAAGGCTTCTACAATGGATAACATAATCTGAAATTTCTAAAAAAATTAGTACCTAAATCTAAACCATAGTTAGTAAACTATTTGCTAATATTATTTGTAGAAAAAATATTTCAAAAATCTGACATGAAGGGAAAATTATAGCAAACTTAAAATTTGATAAACCTTAACAATGATCATAAAAAATATAAGCAAATATTTTAAACAAAAGAGATTTACACTCTAAGCACCTGTGTTGTGATGTTTGTTATAATAGCACAACAATGTCTTATTGAGTACTGAGAATACTCTCAAACCAAAACACAAGATAGAGACTTTTGAAAAGACAAATGTGGCCATCTTATCTTTAGAGCCTAAATTTAGTTATATAGACTAATCTAAAGTGACTTAGTTTGAGAGCATGAAGATATCTTTTTATTTACTTTATATCCATTGATTTCTTTCTATATTCATGAAATTTTTCAATTTACTACATGTTACTATTACAAACTATTAAAATCTATGTAATATTCAATTTAGATTTTTCAAAAGTCTCTATCTTGGTTTGAGAGTATCCTCAGTATTTAATAAGACATCATTAAGCTATTATAACAAACATTGCAGTGCATTTGCTTAGGGCGTAAATCCCTTCTATTTAAATTACATATGATCTTTGCACTAGTATATGCAATTGAATATTACATAATTCAACATTAATAGATAGAAAGCATCTGGTTTTACAACAGGATAAATATAAACTAGAATGAAAATGTTATGGACAATTTCTATTTTTAAGTATTCACATTTAAAAGAGCTTTAAAACAAATTAGGACTAGTGCAACCAATAATTACTATTCAAATCTTGACTTATGATTCTGTTAAGAAAATCTTCTTCTAAAAGGCTCTAAAACCATTAATCTATTTAATAAAATGCTCTGAAATAGAAAAATTTAAATTATTTTAAATGATAATTATAGCAAATGCAAATTTTTACAGAATGATGATTCAATGTTTTCATTTCCTTTTGCTTTGGTGAACAAAACAGTATCATTATCAAAAGTAAACAAGTCTCTTAATAAGAATATGAAAAATTGGAAGAATCATTTAAAAAAAATAGATCCTTATTTTTAGACTCACAAAAATCTACAATGTGCAGAAACATAATCCTACAATATGCTATTTAAAAGAAACTTTGGAAAATAGTTTAACTTATTTTTTTTATCTCTCAAAGATTCAATATAAAATAATTTATAGAAATAACATAATTAGAAAGCTAGCTGGCATTTATTTATTATAATCATTTGTATTGATGAATATTGTGTCCTGATTTAAAAAAAAAAAGTCATATTAATTTCTAGATATGCATGAAAAATATTATTGTTATATTCAAATTTATTTACTTATAATATATTTTCACTATATTTGCTTTAAAGATTTCAGAAGACTGATTGTCTTATAAAAAGAGTATGAAAAGATATTAAATATACCAGACTTACTATTTAAAATATGTCTCAAATAATGATTTGAGATGTTTAACTAAAATGCTTCAAACAATAAAATAATTATGACACAATAAAATGATGTTTTTGCAAGGCCTCAAATAATTTTCTTTTTTTAATTTTTATTTAAAATCATCTAGATCTTACTGAAATCACATCAACAGATTTAGAAGTACCAACACTTATTGAGATTATCTTCTTCAAAAACTGAATTTAGAAATCGCTGACTTATAAATTCATAAAATATATAATTAATGATTACTCAGTCTTTTATACAATGGGAAATTAAATGATTAAATAAAGGCTCTAGTAAATTTCTCTTCTAGTTTGAATGTATACAGATTTTTTATAATATTTGTGAGTAGTTAACTCTAAAAAGTTCACATACTAAATAAAAAAAATGCTGATTGAGCAAATTTGATTCTGTATATGCTCCAATATTTTCCAATCACAAAGATCTAAAGGTTAAAATATATATACACTGACACCTCAAAGATAAGTGTTTAAGTCACATTCATAAATACAACAAATTACTACATACTTAGGAGCTTGCTAATAATTTATTCCATATCATCATCCTCAACATTTATTAATTCATTGGAACTTGAAAGTTTCTCCAAGTTTAATCTCTTTTTAAGACTTTAAATGTCCATCTACTTTCATCTCTTTTAGGAGTATGTCTAAATTTCCATTTCAGTATTTATTTTTTAAAAAATTGTTAATGATATATGTTTATGTTATTTCACTTTCCATCTTTTCTTGTTACTTAAAATATAAATAATTCCATATTTTATTGGATGATTTTTATCTTTCCTTGCTATGAAAAACACAAATAGCTCATACTCTGTTGGTGGTTTGAAATATCCATATTGTATTTTTGTTAAGTATCATTCCTTTTAATAATAGATTATTTTTACCACCATCAATCCATACAAGTTTAATTATATGAGTACTTTTATCTATTATGTTTTGTCTATAATGATGATGATGATGATGATAATAATAATAATAATAATAATAATAATAATAATAATAATAATAATAATAATAATAATAATAATAATAATAATAATAATAATAATAATAATAATAATAATAATAATAATAATAATAATAATAATAATAATAATAATAATAATAATAATAAGCATCATCACCACCTGATAAAGGTATTTGTAATTGTTAAATTGGTCTAATTTATGATTATCAATCTTTATTTTTTTCCTCTATGAAAAGTTATTGAACATAGTTTTAGTTTTTTCATCTATCTTTAATTCTACTTTCTTACTATTATCTGATAATTTTTGTAATATTTCATGGAGCTTATAAAATATTGTTTTCCAAATCAACATATTATTTGAAAAGTCTAGATAATTAAAAAAAATCATTTATTTTTATTTATGTACCCTTTAATTTTAATTCATAAAAAGTACTCCTTGTAAAACTGCTATAAAAAGTTTGAAGTTGTGGACCTTATGCTACATCCATATCAGTATTAATTTTCTTAGTCCTATTTATATATAAAAGTAGGTCGAAGTAAAGAAGGATTCTCTCTTTTCTTCATAGCGTAAGCATGTGTTTTAAAGACCTACAGAGGTCCCTAGTGACGATTTTTTCAGACGCTCATTGCTAAGGTTTACAGCCTTGTTAAAACTATTAGTCCAATAATGTAATACAATTTATTAACTATTATAATTTAATAAATACTTTTCAGAATATGATAAAATATTTGCTCTATATCTTAATAATTCAAAGTTTTGATCACCATGGAAATATTTATATGAAATGCCTTTTTTTATAATCTGCAAATTGAAAGCATAATAATAATTCATATTTATTGGTTCTTTCTGTAGATTCTTTTAATATTTATATGTGATTTACTATGCACTTTAAAATTCAATTTGTTTTTTTTTTTAATCCAAAATTCATTGCAAAAAATAAAATCAGTACTTGATCAAATTCTGAGGCATATTTATTAAAATGCAGTATAATAATTAGATTATTTCATAATATTAACATTACAATTAATAAGAAGAGACATCCACTATTTCCAAACAGATTATATCAAGAAATATTTTGTAGATTAAAAGGGACAACAAAGTAAAAACAATTAAATCATCTAAATTTCATAAATAGGATGGTGTTTACAATAAATGATGTTTCATAGCTTTAGGTAATATTACAATAACTATAGGAAACTTATTTTTATTAACTTGTGTATAATATTGTTTTAATGGGAGGAAGAAAAACAGAGAGTATAAAAAAGATTGTGTATCAAAGTGATCCCCAGTGAAAAATAAATATGAGGAGGTAAAAAAAGGGTATACTTGATCAGATTAGATAAGTTGAAATTTAATTCATTAAATATGTAGGACAATTATTATTAAGTCATATTAATTTCATTATCAAATTATGATTTTGACACAGTGAAGTCTGAAAATTCAAACAGATTAAAGTTCATTATGGAAGAATTCAAATCTAATGATTATTAGGAATTGATGTTAATATGATTGCATCTAAGAATACATTTTGAATAAAAATTAATGAAAGCTTTTTATTCACTATTATGTATGTATTTTAAAATGCATATATATCAATTTTACACTTTTTGTCAATGCTGTATTATTAAGCCCTTATGTTTCAACTACATAGAAAACTTTTTCAGAGCTATAAATGACATACATTGCCATTTAAATTTTAAAAAATGTACTACCATTTATAGCTTGAAAGAAAACCTCTAGATAGTTAAAATATAAAAGATGAATAATAAAACTAAATTGACAAAAAGTGTAAAATTGTGGAATGTTGTATTCAAATTATTCTATACTAAATAAGATATATATATATATATATATATATATATATATATATATATATATATATATATATATATATATATATATATATATATATATATATATATATATGTAATGTGCTTCAGCATTTTATACTAATAGATTTATATATATATTAATACATTGTACAGGCTTAACACCTGCACTTATATATGTAATATATGCAGGATTTGAACTCAGCCTTTCACATGACCCACAACTCTCAATGTCATCTTATATTGCTAGCCCACCTGATCACACATACTGCTGAAAAGATAAATAATCACCAATATATGTATTTTGTGTGGATCAAGTGGGTGAGCAATATAAGATGGCACTAAGAGTTGTGGGTCATGTGAAAGTCTGAGTTCGAATCCCATTTATATATATTGTAAATATTAAGGAATGCAGCTTTAAACATATAAATAAGCTAAAATTAAAAGTAGACTAATCTCCTCCTAACTGTGAATTCTTTCCATCAGAAATCATAAAAGATAGAATGGGGCCTTCTATTCTTTAACGTTTTCTGATGTAAAAAAATGAATATATTTATTTATTCACAGCCAAGGGAAGGTGGGGCCTTCTATTCTTTAACGTTTTCTGATGTAAAAAAATGAATATATTTATTTATTCACAGCCAAGGGAAGCTTAATCTATTTTCATTTCTATTTTATATATATATATATTTATATATATATATATATATATATATATATATAAAATAGAAATGAAATTTATATATATATATATATATATATATATAAAATAGAAATGAAAATAGATTAAGCTTCCCTTGGCTGTGAATAAATAAATATATTCATTTTTTTACATCAGAAAACGTTAAAGAATAGAAGGCCCCATTCTATCTTTTATGATTTCTGATGGAAAGAATTCACAGTTAGGAGGAGATTAGTCTACTTTTAATTTTAGCTTATTTATATGTTTAAAGCTGCATTCCTTAATATTTACAATATATATAAATGGGATTCGAACTCAGACTTTCACATGACCCACAACTCTTAGTGCCATCTTATATTGCTCACCCACTTGATCCACACAAAATACACATATTGGTGATTATTTATCTTTTCAGCAGTATGTGTGATCAGGTGGGCTAGCAATATAAGATGACATTGAGAGTTGTGGGTCATGTGAAAGGCTGAGTTCAAATCCTGCATATATTACATATATAAGTGCAGGTGTTAAGCCTGTACAATGTATTAATATATATATATATATAAATCTATTAGTATAAAATGCTGAAGCACATTACAAGAGGTTGACTTCCTCTTTAATAATTACATTATGTATATATATTGTACCAACCAAAATTTGGTGTTTGTATGTGGTGAAATGTCAAGTAAAAAAAAACATTTTTTTTCCTAATTAATTTTAATAGTAAATGCATTAGTTTAAGAGTAGTGAAATAGGTTCTTATGATGACGAATGTTAAAGCAAAAAATGTATTATTTTAGCAACATAAACTTATGCATTAATTCTATTCATTTAAAATACATATGTAAATAGTAAAATTTATAATTTTAATACAGTTATTATTGTTTCTTTATTCTATATATTTTATTTAATGCATTCATAAATAGTAGATCATAAACAGTGCACGTAAATGTTTAATGTCTTAAATGTGTTGGTTGTTAGGTTTATATGATATGTGTAATATTTTATTGGAATAATATATATAAAGTATATATTTCCGATGCAATATTGTGAGAATATAGTCTAAATTGTTTTAATTTGTGTTGAGTTAAAAGAGTATTATTTGTGTTTTAAAGTGTAAATATTATTTGTCATATGTAATGATTATAATATATATCTTATTATTGCAAAAGAGATTTTAAGCATGGAATGCAGGATGATTTTGGTAAAAGAATGAATAAAAAGCATAACCTTAGTTTTTATAATGTAAATTGTAAGAGGTTATAAATAAGTCTGAATGATTCGAATTCGTGTTCTGACATTCTGACTTTTATAGAAACAAATCTAAATCCTTATATATATATATATATATATATATATATATATATAAGCAAATACTTTCTAATATATATATATATATATATATATATATATATATTATTTAGAAAGTATTTGCTTGATAACCACAAAACGATGGAATAGAAAGGATTATATTTGTTCAGAAAACTGGACAGGGTTACTGAAAACTTGTTAAAAGAAGGAAAGAGTAATTTATGGCATTCGAATTCAAGCTTGATATTTCCTTGCTGAAAATGATTATCGCATGTGAACAAAACATTTTAATAATAAAATATAGAAGCTAACAACATACTGCTGTATATAAGAATTGTTCCCATCTGGACATATAATTTTCTAAAACCGATGGAGTACTTTGACATAGGATTTAAACCAGTTTATTTTTATCTCGTTTTGCCATAAAATAGAAACTAGTATCTGTTTATTCATAATGCTATTATGATATTAAATATTTGCTAAATGGAAAGATAAAATTTACTACTTTGAGAATATTGGAATTTAATAAAGAAGCATTGTTTTGAATAACTATTTATAATACTTTTACTTTGTTTGGATTGGTAAATGTTATTAAAATACAGCCTATGGAATAAAAATTGGAATTATTGTAATTGCACTTCTTTGAAATGCCATATAGGAGGATAGTGATCAGGTTGTATGTTAAGATATACTTTATTATGTATTTATTAGTATAATATTTATAAATATTATCAATTATTACATCTTAAGTTTTAATTAATTATTTATTTTATATACGTCAAAATAAAATGAATTTAAATTTAGTTAAAATTTATATTTATTTTAATAGTTAAAACTTCAATTTAAAATATACTTTTATTTGTTGGCTGCAAATTACTTTTAAATAATCTGTTATAAGTAGTGAAAATTTGTAAGAATAGTATTGCAACAACTAGAGGGAGCCAAGGACTCCATTTCACTTTGTTACTGGCTCCCCATTTTAGTTATGCAGTTTGGGAAATGATACTTCCCTAAACCAATTTCAATTGACAAGAGGTATCCCTCAGATCTTTTTTTATACAAGAATTATGGCACCAACTGATAACAAGTAAGAATGATTACAACTTTTCTTTAAAGTACGGTTAGAAATAAATGGCAGCCATTCAAGTTTCTAGAGACTTCTATGGAAAAATTCTTTTATCAAGAAGAATTTTGATTTAACTCTACTTTACTGAATGAATTAAGGTCTGGTTGTTGGGAAAATCCCCGTGGGCCTAAATCCTAGTTTTTTTATGGGCCCAGCTGGGAGAAAGGCACTGTGGGGATTGTTATCAGAATTGGATAGCTCATTCATTTCTTAACAAGAATAATGTTAATCACTGTGGTTTCAGTACTTGCATTACAAACCAAAGATTTTACCTAATTTAAGGAAAACTTTCCTCAACTGTCATTTGTCTTTTCAACTGAATTTAAACATTATTTCCAAGTTTTCTCTAATTTTACTTCTGTATTAAATTTATTAAGTTATCTCTCAAAATGGTTTTCTATTTTAATTGCTGAGCACCAAAATTAGTGTTAATTTTAATGTGTAAGTTTCTAGAGAAGTCCATTGGAGAATTTAATTTAAAAAAAAAAATTAGACTCCACTCAACCTTGCTGACTGGGTGAGGTCTGGTTGTAGTGATGTTCCCTGGGGGCCTAAATTCTAGTTCCTATGTGGTTTGAGGCTGGGAGGAGGGTGCTGTGGAGATCATTGCCAGAATTGCATATATCTCATTCATTTGTTAGCAATAATGGCATTATACATTGTGGTTTAGTGATTGTGTTACAAGCCAGAGATTTTATCTAAAAATTAAGAATTTTTTTGTTCAACAGTGAATGTTTTCAGACTATATTTAAGCATTGAATTTCAAGTATTGCCCTAGTTTTTATTCATACATAATATATCAAATCTCTTATAGAGTCTCTCATAATGTTATTTTATTAGCAAAGTGGAACCTCGCAGATCATCCCAATTTTTGCATTTGATTATTAGCAATAGTTAAGCACCTCATGCATTAGGGCTTCTGGTTTTCATTAGTTATGAGGGTACTAAAACATGATGGATGAAGTTAAAGATGATATCGAATTTATACATTATTCTACGTAGATCAGAAATTGCTTCAAAAATCTAATATTATGTCATTACAATGTCAATTACTCTTCAAAAAATAAACTGGGATTTATACTCTACATTTTGCAAGATCATAAAGAAAATTAAGATAAGAGACTGAATAGTAAATCTAATGGAATATTTAAAGACACTTGGGCAATCTATCAGTTACCTGAAACCTGAATATTCCACCCCCAAACAATCCAAAAACTCTCAATTCTGAACAATCCTTTGCAGCCTCAAACTCAAACAGACATCGGTGGAAGTTTAAACACAAGATAAACCATAGATAGTAATGCTTAACAACCAGAAAAATATATTGTATTCATCTTGTAATTCTAATTGACCAAGAAATTCTAATTATAAAAAAAACCAAAAAAAAAAAAAAAAAGCAATATCTCATTGATATTTTATTTGGAAAATAAAATGAATGAATAACAAATTTATACTATATTTTATATTAATTATTTTATTATGAAGATTATAGAAGTATGATTAACTTTCTTATATTTTAAATAGTGTATGTGTACTGCAACATTTTCATTTTACATAAATTTTATTTATATATATTAAATATTATATATGTGAATTTTGATATAAATAAAATGTCCATTAATTAAAACAAAATTGTAATTCTAATAAAAATAATAAATTTAACAGTAATAAACTATTATAAACAGTCTTTAAATCTGCGGAAGTACTCTCAGTTCATTTCTTAAACCTGCCTCAATTACCATTAAATTAAAAAAAAACAACAAGACAGAAGCAAATGTCATCAATTCAAATCTCATGAATCTGTATTTTAATGTTAGCAGCTTGTCTACTTATTAAATGCATTTTATTTTGATGTATAAACACTTATTGTATTAATATTAGTTTATGCAGAAAATATATTTCATGACATTTAATTAGAGTGTATGTCACAAACGTTTATTGTCTATTTGTCATTATTATTATTTGTTTAATACTTATTGTTAATATTTTTAAAACTCCACTGAAGCTGTTCAAACAGAAAAAACTCTTAATACAGTAGTGCCACTCAGTATAAGCCAGAGTAATCGATGGATGCAAGAAGGTTTGTGCATAAAATCCCTATCTAGTGCCTACTTGTCCAATATCTCCACAAGCTAGAAATTAATCTGGTGATATTGGTTGAGTAGGCACTAAATAGGGATTTTATGCACAAATCTTCTTGAATCCACTGATTACTCTAGCTTGCATTGAATGGCACTATTGTATGAAAAGTTTGGCCCATTTTAAATTTTAAATTCATTTAAACAAATAAACTTATTTTAGTTGTCATTCAATTAACAATGCAAATCTATTGGCTAATAAAATTTTGATATAGTTTTTATATATGGACTTACACCATATAGTTTATAATGAATCAAAAAATAGTCTAGGAGTTAAATGATTGGATTGGTAAGTGTACGTATTATCACATATTATTTTTTTAATACTAAATCCAATATATTATTATTTAAACTGGGTATACAGTTTTATATAATAATAGATTAATTAATTTATTATTGCTAGATCTTTAATAATTAATTAACAGATCATCACAATTATCATAAGAGTTATATGCAATAGTTATTTTTGGATAAAAAAAATAAATATACGAGCTTGTTTGATAGTTTATAAAGCACAAAAGTATATTAATTCTTTAGACCAAACAAAGAAGATTATAATTGGATGTTTGCATATTCTTTTAAACTATTATTTATTGGATGTTTGTTACAGTAATTCAACATTTAGTTAAGAAAGTGGAAATCTTATGATATTATTAAATTGATAATTGCACACCTTGAAATTGGTATTTGAATTGCATGAAATAGAATGATTTACTTTATTTAGATTTAAAGCTTACTGGTACAGATTGTATACATAATTTAAATTTTAAGCTTTTAATATTATTTTATTACAAGAGATTATTAATAATATTATACATATTAGGGTAATTATAATTTAAGAGCTTAATAACTTGGCTTTACTAAATTGAAGGATAATTTGATGTGATTTGCTAATCATATTTGCATAAGTGTTAAATAAGAAAGCTTTCATTTATTTTATGTCATCATGCTTGGATATTGTAAATTTTAGGGTTATTTTTAGGTAATGACTTACATTTTATGTTATTGTAATATTTAAACAGCATTAAGTTGTTGCACATGCGCTTTAAAGATTTTAACTATAAATGACTGAATACTAACACTTCAAACACATGATAAAGTATTGGAAAAAATAGATGGCCACTCTATCTTTTTTAAAGACTTTATCATGTGTTTCAAGTGTTAGTATTCATTCATTTATAGTTAAAATCTGCAAAGCGCATGTGCAACAGCTAAATGCTGTTTAAATATTACAGTTTATAAACATCACACTATATAAAATAATTTATTTATTTACATACATTTTATGTTATTATAAATTGGAGCAAGTGGTGAGGTATATTAAATAAATTGATTTTGTGTATTGTATTTTATTATAGTTTTGTATTGTAGACTCTTTATCCCATTACAATTTGATGTTGTCAATATATAAAGTTTTAAAAGAGAGTATTTTATATATTTTATTAAGGATAGATTAATGTATATGAATGTATAAGATAATAAAACCTTTTATTGCTATTAAGTATTTTATCCCATTACAATTGGTTTATCCAACATAAGTATGTTATTATTTCTGAGATAGTATTGCTATGTTAGTATTGTTTTTATTTTCATTTTTATTATAATTATTTTAATTTTATTCAGTTATAATTGGTAATAAATTATTGTTATACTTTAATTTGTTGTAATTGGTGTATTAAGTTTTCAGATTAAACTAAAATATTTATTTCATATTATCATCATTTCATCCTGTTACAAATGGCTCTCAAATTTATAGGATATACTAAGATCATTCTTTCAATTTATTCATGGCTCAGTTTTATTCTGTTGCAATTTAACACTATGTAGTATTTCAAGATTATTTCTCATGTAACTTTTTATTAAGTAAATGAAATATCCTCAAGCCAAAGCATAAAATTAGCAGTCCAATTTTCTCTATAAATAAATAAAAACACTGTCCTATGTTTTGTCTTGAGAAATTCATTTATTCTATAAATTAATCTTATAAAAAATAACTTTAAAATGTTTTTTATATATAAAAAGGTTGCCTTGACAACAGTTTCAAATTGTTGACAGTTATTGATATTGTGATTCTTTAAGTGTTAAGTGGTTTTATATATTACATTTAATGTTTTCATGATTATATGATATAAATAAAATTTGCAAAAACTTCTTTGGGGTAAACACACAGCAACCATTTCAATTAACCATTTACAAAATTCGATTGTTCACAATGGATTAGAACAACACAATATTTATACATTCAGATTATAAAAAAAACATTTAACATAATTTCATCATGTCCTAAAACTTTTCAAAATGTCGAGATGCCATGTACAATAACACCTACATATAGACCAACCCCAAACTCAAAATATTGAGAAAACTTTTAAAACCTTTATTATCAACTCAAAATCTTTACCTTTGGCCTCCCAAATGTAAATACTGAGAAATGTACTCATTGCTCTATCCACCTCCCCAATGTGAATCAAAAATAATATTAAACATCTCCAACAAACTATGTCACACATTTAAATTCTGCCAAAATATTTTGACTCCTTAAACTAAACTTAGAATCCCTGCACACACTGTACTTTTACAGATTCAAAAGAGGACCGATTAATACTGATGCTCAGTGTATTCTATGTCACAAAATGAAATCATACATTTTTTTGAATGTCAGAGTCTTGAAAAAATAAGAACAGTAATCTCAGCTATATTTAACAACAAAATATGACAATAATAGTCTTGTAGGATCATTGGCCAAGGGTTTCTATTTCCATACAAGTCTTAGCACATTCATCCTTTTTTCTATATGATATACCAGATGTACATTTGTATAAAATAACAACTAGAGCAGACATCCAAGTACTGCTATTAACAAAACAGAAACAATATATCAAAGGGATAAACAAATTGCTGAACAAGATGTATATACAAATATGCATACATTAAAACTTTTAACAAAATGCAATTGTTTCTGAAGGAATACAAATCATGAAAAAATAACATGGCAAAATCATAACCAATTTCAATTTTCTTTGTAAATTAATGTGAAACTTGTGAACCAAATGATTGCTGTTCATATTTTTAGTTTCTGTAATTTCTAACTCATTTTCAGTTTATGCTGTTTATAATATTAATCCGATGTTATCACTTAATTATTTTTTTGCAATATCATGTGGACAAATCTACAATGTAATCAAAGTTAAATATATAATAAAGTCATTTGAAAGATGAAATATTTTTTGGGTTAACCTGTGTATTATTTTGTTGGAAATTAATACCAAATAATACATGGTTTAACCTCAAAAATATTATATATATATATATCGATATTTGCAAGTAAATCTTCCAATCTTTTAAAAAATATCAATGTTTTTATTACATATACTGTTTCCTTAACAATTTATAATTATAAATTTATTTAAATGCATATTGATTATGTAAGTAATATTTACTAAGGCTGTAAACATTAAGAATATGCACATAAAAATGTGAAGATAGGGACCTCTACAGGTCTTAACAACAAGTTTACACTTTGGAAGAAAAAAGATTAACAGCCTTACTAAATATTACTTAACAATTTATATAAAATATATTTATTCACAATAAAATAAAATTGAATTAGTTTTATATTGTACAAATAAAAAAAGACATTAATAAAATATGTAAATATGTAAGATAAATAATAATACAACTCACAATGTTGTAAAATATTTACTAAATAAGCAGCATTAAAGCTACAATTATTAACTTACTAATGGATTATGCCATAGAAAATTGGAACTTGCCATACATCAATATATTTCAAATTTAGCTGTAATAATACATTCCACATATAACAAAAAAATAATGAGTAACAATAAATTTTATAACATTTTTACATCTCATCATTAGATAGAAAACCTTCACTGATTGTGATCAAAGAATTCACATAACATAAGATGTACCTTATTTAAACTTAGAGATATATATGTACTGATATGTATAGTGATATATATATATATATATATATATATATATATATATATATATGTATAGTGATATCTATCCGATATATCACTATACATATCAGTACATATATATCTCTAAGTATATTGCAGAGGCTTCTACTATGTGGTGATGCTGAACTGAGATCAGACCCATGTAGCTATCTGGCTTGCTATGCTGAGTTTGAAGACATTAACGTGTCTAAAAGATTCATGCTTGCAAGCTGAATAGAAACTGTTTCATAAATGCTCAGAGTTTGTGTTTAGATCTAATATCTTATTCCTGTCTTTCACTGACGATAGCAAATAGCTTGAAATCATGATCTGAAAGTGGAATTAAAGTTAGAAATAGTGAATACTCGCTCTAACATTTATGTAAACAGAAAACTACGCTTGATGGTGTTTTTGATAGAACACCATCTGTTATCATAAATACAAGCATTAGCAAGTTTTTTAACTTGTGTTTTTTTTGTTTTTCATAAATGTACCTTTGAGGTCTTTCTTGCAATGATGTATATTGCAGAGGCTTCTACTATGTGGTGATGCTGAACTGAGATCAGACCCATGTAGCTATCTGGCTTGCTATGCTAAGTTTGAAGACATTAACGTGTCTAAAAGATTCACGCTTGCAAGCTGAATAGAAACTGTTTCATAAATGCTCAGAGTTTGTGTTTAGATCTAGTTTCTTATTCCTGTCTTTCACTGACAATAGCAAATAGCTTGAAATCATGATCTGAAAGTGGAATTAAAGTTAGAGATAGTGAATACTCGCTCTGACATTTATGTAAACAGAAAACTACACTTGATGGTGTTTTTGGTAGAATGCCATCTGTTATCATATATATATATATATATATATATATATATATATATAATATCTTATGCATTAAAGAAGGCATATTATTTCATTGCTCTGGAGTTCATAAGAAGTTCAAACACCAGACTTGCGAGTGCCAGAATTGATCCTGGGACGTCCCGATCCCAAATTTGACAGTCTACTAACTGTGCCCCAAACTGTGTATAGCATCTTATGCATAATGATAAATAAATGATTATTACATAGAGTAATTTAGAATGGTTCCTAATGGTAGAATATATTTTGAGACCACAAAATGTCTCTGATTGAAAATGAAAAGGTTGTACTGTGAGTACAATTAAACATATACCATAATTTATAGAAATTATGTAATAAGCATTTGCATGTAATAGGAATTTTATAAACTTAATTGCTGCCCAAATTTCTTTTGCTATATGAAGTAAATTCAGATTTTAATATGATAGATATTATCAACATGCAATTGTTATTCTGACACAAAGAAAGAATGTAAAGAACATAGAATATAACTTTTTTTAAATGCAGAACATTCTTTTCACTGGAAAATGTTACTCAAAACATCACAAATGATAGTATTGTTGGCAATGATTAGGTTGAAGCAATAAGAGAAATTCTATGTAAAAGAAAACACCTTTGTTGGATATACATGGATAAGAGATTTCTTAGAAGAATTGCTCCAGGGTTTCAGCCCAACATCTCTATACCCCAGGAATTTCCATTGAGAACATTACTAATTACTACATTCATCAACTCATTCGTTCTTAATATTGAAAAAAGATTGCCCAGGAGTGTACATTCCCAAACTGGGGAGGGAGATACAATGCCTGGCATATACCAATTATGTAATAATCCTCCTCCCATCTACAGATTGCCTGCCAATGCTGGACATACTGCACTGTTATACAGAACAGTACCAGCTGTTTTTCAATCAGGATAAGTCTACAGCCTGGAAATTGTCATCTGGAAAAAAAAATTCATCACCCTTTCTAGCCAGACCACAGAAGTTCCTTGGGTTCCCATTCATGCTTTTTCCTCATGAGAATTCAATGATAAAACATGCTTTCCAAGGGCATAACAGATACTCTTAAATCACTCTCTTGAATTTACCTGTCTCTCTATGGCAAGGTCATACTACTCAACTCATTAATACTCCCTAAAATAAATTACTTCTTTCCAATCATCCTTCCTACCAAGACCTTCATAGCAAAAATTAATTCCCTATGTTCTGGATTCCTGTGGAGAAAGAAGACTGTTGGAATCAGCATTAGAAGGCATGTCTACCTAAAAAACTCAATGGATTAGGACTACATACCATCTCTTCTTTTCTAGTACAGAGAGCACACAATATGCTTGTCACAATTAGAAGAATAATCTCAGAGGTCTCTTATCAATCCCTAGTTACTCCCACTGATACCCTGCCACCTCATGGTTAGTCCCTATCCTGGATTGATATGGTTGGCAATCTGGTTATGAGTGCTGGAATCATTGTGGGGGCAATAGGGAAAAAGCTCAAATATTGGGACATTCATCAACTGTTCTATCAATCCTTCATAATAATCTCAACTGTTCTCAAGATTAACAATAAATACATCATCAAACACTTTAAACTGTGAAAGCTTGAGATTAAATATTTAGACTTTATTTTAAAAATGAATGTACACTCGTTACCAACTAATGAATTCCTTATAAATAAAAGAGGGCTTAACAAAATACAGACTTAGTGTCATCAAATATGCAGTGGTGCAAGTGAAACACTGCAGCACTTCCTATATGAGTGCAAAACTTTACAACAGTATAGATTGTTAATCAGCTGCTGGATGATATCATATAAGGACAGAATCTTCAATATTCAAGACCGTATTCAGTGCAACATCACATTTGGTAAAAATTCAGGGAATCTACTTAGTAATTTTTTCTGTATTATTAAAACCTTGAAAGCAAGGGACTGTAAAGTTTTATATGCTAACCTCCATGAGGACACATGGAAGCTATTAAATATTCCTATATCTCAACCAGTCACAGCAAATTTGCAAAATCATTTTATAATAATTATATGTTTTTTTATTGTTTCTTTCAGATGTTCCTAATACCAATTGTATTAGTCATATCTTGTCACCTAAGTTACAAGTTATAATGTACCTTTTTTTTGGAATGAATACATTCATCATTGAATAAAAAAATTATAAAAGATTTCTTACTATGTCTGATAATTTGCATACAATATATATGTTAAAACCTCTTTAATTATTATAGAAAAGTGTGATAGAAAATGAGGTGAACATAACTGTATTAAAAGTAGGAATATATAAAATACATTTTAATAGTTACATTATCTTATTAGTTGACAGGTTATTCCAAGTAATGATATGAAATTTGCATATACTGTAAAATCCCTATCACCACACCAGATTCTAGTGTCTTTTGATTCAAGTTCACAATTAATGGTTCTAAAAAGAGTGAAAATAACTGCTCTTGAAAGCAAATGAGTAATATTATATGATGTAATTGGCATTTAGTAGATTTCTGAGTGACAATTAGTCCAGGGTATTAAAATATTTCATACTTCATTTAATGAGAATAAAAGACTTTACTGATATGATTTTATTTATTGCAGCAAGATTAAATATATTTATTTTAAAAATCAGATGCTGACAGATTTCTAGTAAAGATCTTACACTAGTTTGCTACCAAAAAGTGAGGATTTACTATGCACTTATTCTTTAAATAGTAGGGTAAATAGTGATTGAGATAGAAATAATGTTTTTGAATACAAGGAATTATTAAAAATTACAATATTAAATTTTCATTATGACTGAATGCACAAATAACACTGGTCAACAAATTTAAACTGTTTTGAACTAACATTGATGAAAATAGTTGTATATAAAGTTTTTTGTGGTCCTAAATCTGAAAATTGTATGCTAAATACTGTAACACATAGTTTTTTTGTTACAGGAATTGGTGGTTGAATAAAAAAAAGAAGACAACATATTTTTGCAATGTAATGTTTCTTTAATAAAAATATGTAAAACATGTTAAATCTAAGAAAAGACATTTGACTAAAGATTGTGCAATAAAAATTATAAAATGTTACTTGAAGATACCAAACTATGACAAAATATTTCATTTTTTCTCTTATGTTCAGTACAATCACCTCTTTTTAAAAAACAGCAGTAGTCACCCAACATAGATGGGTTCCATCATCCCTGGTATTATAACTCCATTGTCCTGATGTCCTGGTGAAATCTCTCTTCTTGTTTGTCACTTACTGCACTCAAATTTTGCAGGAAAATATGTGAGTTTAAAAAAATGCATTTTTAGGACATATGACATCCTAGTAGTTTATAGACTTTTAAAAGTTCATCTGAGAGGGTTTTATAGTTATCATCATTCTTGTTATTTAGAAATTACTTCACCACACTTACCAAATAGATCCAAGCTTCCAATTCTTTGTCATTTAATTTTTTTTAAAAAGAGAATCATTTAAAAGTTTTCTTATTTGAGGTCCAATAAAATGCCTTCTTTTAATTTTACATCATTTAACTGAGGAAATATTTCTTTTAGGTACTTGAAACCACTACCTTATTTGTCCATAGCTTTAACAAAATTTTTCATTGGTCCAAGCCTAATAAGGAGAGGTTGGAGAAGTACCTTTTTGGGTTAACAAGAGGAACGTATTTTGTATTTGCAATACCTGACTCAAAAGAAGTTCTGTGAAGCCAATCTTTCTTTATGAAATGTTCTTGCATTACTTGACTATTCCATAGACATAAATAACAACAATACTTTGTAAAAACCCCTTGAAGCTCTAGAAATATACCTAAAACTTTTAAATTGAAACTAATATCCCACTGATACTGTTCATACTTAACTTGATTTAGTATGGTAGCTAAGTTATCATAGTTTTCTTACATTGTCACTGAATGGTCTAGAGGAATAGATGGTTTTTTGTATCCATTATGAAGCAAGACAGTTTTAAGGCTGTACTTAGATGAATCTATAAAAAATATGCCAATTGGAAGGTACATAAACCATAAATAATATAACAGACATGTAGCAATCCTTCCATTTTATGAAACATGAAAATGTTCCAATTTTGGTAAAGTGAAAACATTTTTATCTACCAGGTTCCACTGTTGACGTCTGGAACCAAAAAGTTCAGATTTTTGTTTTGACAAACTTTACCAAATCATTTAATTCATTCTGAATTATTAAGTGAGATTCACTAGTAGTTTGTAAAAATGTAGGGTCACTACTCGCATTCTGAGAAAGTTGTGAATCAGATCCTGATGAAGAATTAGGATCACTGGGAAACATAATGTTGTCCAAGTTTAAAAGCACAAGTGGCACCAGTAATTCCTGGTTATGAGGAACTGGCCTTAGCTGAAGGCCAATTTGGTTACTTAATTTTGTCCCTTTGCTTTTTTTAAGTACCTTCTGTTTTAGTGATACAGAAGTAGCAATCATGAACATTGTCAGAAGTTTCTCTCTATACCATGGCAACAGAAAATGGCATATAATTTTTCTTCCAATGCACCCATTGCACTAAATTTATATGACAACTCACACAGCAAACATGAAGGGCCCAAATTTAATCATGATAATCAATTTAGCACTTAAAATATAAAAAATAGGCTTTTTAAACTTCCACAATATATATCTAGCCCGTGTCTTTAAAATAAATCATCCACATATGTAACAAAATTTATCCACTGAATTTTTGCAACATCAACTACTAGAATTGGCCATTTTATATAAAATAGGAGAAAAAGACCTAACTGTTTACAACACAGGATCAAACTAAACTTTAAAGAAACATACACAGGGCCTCAAACATCAGAAAATACATTGGAAATACTCATGCTATCCCTATACTTCTTCTTACATTACATAAAGCCAGGTATAAATAATTTTAATAATTCCATTATGTACTCAAAAATGAGACATGGTAGGACATTTCAGTAAAAAGGTATTTTAATAACTATCTAAATAAAACACAAAAAGAGCATTTTTATTAATGTTACAAAAATCATGTTGACTAAGGTAATAGAATTTTTTTTTTTGTAGTACTAATTAATAATTCAGAGTCAAAAAATAATTGTAGCAAAATTAATATTATGCTTTGAAAATAAAATCATATAAATTTTTATATAAACAAAAAATAACACAGAAGACTTCATTAGGGTAAATAAACAAAATCACTACAAATACACCCTTTTAAAAAAATATCACCCAGAGCAAAGAATTATTAGAATTACATATGTGTCTAAATCAACTAAAATACATTTTCATGATTAAAATTTACTTCATTTAAAAAAGATATGGTAACTCATTACGGTGTAAAGCACCTCTGACCCAATCACAAGAATTAAACAAAAAGCATTTATCATGAAGATAGATATCTAATAGATTGTAGAAATTTGTTTCTCATTTTATCTTCTAGCTAAAAATATATTTCATACCTATTTTTAAAATAACAACTGGATGATCATTAGGTTATTTCTAAACTATCAACCTAAACTGTAATCTAAAAAAGATTCCAGGTGCTTTTTAGAATATTTATATTAAACTACTAAACACCACATGATCACTATCTCTTATACTAGCACATAATTGTTATTAAACAATGCAAAACTCTCCATACAGTAGTGCCATTCTGTGCCAAACAAGAGTAATCAATGAATGCCAGAAGGCTTGTGCATAAAATCCCTATCTAGTGCCTACTCATCCAATATCCCCAGACTAGTTTTTGGCTTGTGGCCTTTGTCAGTGCATTAGATCCTAAGATCTAGGTGCAATGCTCTCAGATCCAAAGCTGCTCACTGACAAAGGCCACAAGCCAGAAACTTGTCTGAGGATATTGGATGAGTAGGCACTAGAAAGGGATTTTATGCACAAACCTTCTGTCATCCATTGATTACTCTGGTTGGCACAGGGTGGCACTACTGTATGGAGAGTTTTGCCTTAATATTCGTACTAAATCTTTATCGAATTTTAAATTAATTCATACATAAGTAAATTGTTTTGTTCAGTTATTTTGTCACGTTTACAAGCATTTGATTTATTTATTTAGTTATCAATGATTGCTCAAATTTTTTTTTATTGTAATATGTCAGATATAAAATTTCCACCACTCTCTGTTGATTTTTTTTTTAATAATCGATATACAATTATAATTTTTTGTAATTTATTAAAATTCTTTTTTTGAATATTGAAAAAATAATGTCATAGAATTGCTAAAATATGACTAATGTGTCTTAATTTAAAAACTATTTTATTAATATAATTAAGAATTATTAAATATTGCAAATATTATGAACATTTATGACTATCAATTAATTGATAAATGAATACTTTGTAATCACTATTTATTTCAAAAAGTATTAAAAAATTAAGAAAAAAAAACACGAAAATTAATAAACTTTTTTAAGTCTATCATCTACTGTAAAGAGATAAATCAACTGGGATGAATTATGAATTCCAACATATTGATTCATTACTGATTACATATTGCATCATTGCTTACTATAATAAACCATTCTATATTGTAGATAGTAGGGGAAAATTTGACTGAGAATCATAATAGTTAAAAAAAAATTGAATTAAGAAAATAAGAATGAAACTTGAGATAAGAAAGAAGTTTAGTTAACATTTATTTGGAGTACAATTTTATATGAAAAAAATTAAAACATTTAAAAAGAAAAAGTGATTGAAGGCATTATAAGATATAAATTTAAAGGCAAATAGAAAAAAAGTAAAAAAAGAAAAATATATAGGAAAAATAGTTAATAAAGATATTTAAAAAAAGGTTGGATAATACTTGTTCTGAGAGGTAGAAAAGTATGAGAAATATATTACAAAACACTACAAAAGATAAAAAGAAGCAAAATAATAGTAAAACAGGGCCAGAGATAAAAATATTTGTACTTATATATAAAGATAAATGATAATAATGAGTTTTTTAAATCTGTTCATAAAAATATTAAGTAAGATTTATTTCAAAATAGAAATCTTACATTTTGTTTTCATGATTCTTTTTAAAAGAGTACAATCTACTATCTTTTTTAAAAGTAATCCGAATTCCCCTTCCTTTATTTTATTTTATTTTTCATTTAACTAATCTACCGCAAATCTATTAGCAGTAACACTATATGCAAATTCAATTTCTTTTTTATTATTGTTGTTAAAAAAAAAAAAACAACAAATGTATTTACTTATTGTTCGATTAGGATTTTCAAACCTCATGTGACACTAAACATCAAAGAGTACAATAATTCTATTCATTTAGTCAGATTACTTTTCGTTAATAGAATTTCAATCCAGAAATCTTTTTCTCTTGAGTAAACTTTTCTTAATAGTAGGCTAACTGCACAGGGTAATTTTTAAAAATCATTGATCGGATCATGAAAATAAAATAGAAACTAAAAACAGATAATTAGTTATAATTAATCAGGATTGATTTAATAAAATAAAAGTAAAAAAATACTAATGATTTTATATTGTTTGATAGCAAATTAAATTATAATATGAACAGTATTTAACAACCATTTTTTTAAAACAAAAAATATAAAAATTTGAAAAAAGAAATATTAAAAAAAAAAAAATAAACAAAATAAAATAATTTCTCAAGTTGATGATTTAATTAATAAATTTTTATTATTTAAATATTTAACCCTGATTGTGATTATGTTTATAATGTTAAAATATTTTGTTGAGTATATATTTTATTACTGTAGTCTTTTAAATTATAATTAATGACTTTTAAAAATAATTTTACTAAAATGACGGACTACAAGCCAGAATAGAAATCCAAGCAGAAGTCATAATAAAATATTAGAAGGCATATATATATATAATAAATGAAGTTTGATGTCTGTATTCTTTCCAAAATATATTTAATATTCAAATTTATGTATATAAAATACAGTAATATTTATATAAATTGAACTTATTTTATTAGCACTTTCAACTACATTATTCAACGTTATATAGACTACACTACAAGGAATATAGTCGAAAGTACTTCTAATAAAATAAGTTAAATTCATGTGAATATTACTGTGTTTAATATATATATATAAATTTGAATATTACACCCATATATACATATGTTGTGTGTGTGTGTGTGAGGGGGGAAGTGTATTATAATTACCAGTTATATACTAAAATAAAAAGAATGATAGTTAAGTTTGCTAAATATTTATAAACTGAATGAAAACAGTTACTTTATATATAATAATATAGATTAAAATTTTATTAGATTCATTATTATTATGAAATATTTATTCAGGTTGAATGATGATAGATCGTCTAATTAATATATATTTAAAAAAAAACACCTTTTTAGATATAGAGATCATAATTAGGTTTTAACTCATGATAATGTGTACAATAATGTGTCATGATAGTTTAGAATCTTTTAATCAAATAATATAAAATCATTAGTATATTTTAATTAAATCAATCCTACTTGTTTATAAGTAACACATCTATTTCGTTTCCACTTTATTTTGACGACATGATCAATGATTTTAAAAAAATATTCTGAGCATTTAGCCTAGTATTAAGAAAAAAATCTAAGAGCTAAAGATGTTGGATTGAATCTCTACTGAGGAAAGTAAAACTAAATTTGACCAAATGCATATAATTACTGTCATTTTTGTTGTTGAAAGTTACATGATCTTTGAAAACCTGATTGGAAAATAAATAACTAAGTATACAAATATTCAAGCATTTAGACTAAAATGAAAAAATCTATTATATTTAGTTAATTAGAAACAGATTTATTATTGGACAGGATATTAAGCAATATAAATAAGTTAATCTTGTTGTGACAAGTTATTTTTATTAACTTTTATTTACAAGGGTTCCAAAATTATATTTATATAGCTCCATTGGATAATATTGAATAGCAACTAATTACTAATGTCAGAAGTGTTATTGCTGTTCTAAGTAAAACTCAATAGATTTAAAAAAAAGGTTCACTTTTTGAATGGCCATCCATTTATAATTATGTGAAACAATTATAATCATTTGCCAGAAACTGAATCATTTAATTAATCCATAAGTCAATTTAATATTTTAGAAAATAAAAATTACTAAACAAAATAATTTTTGAAAAATGAGATTAAACAAAAGCAGCTAATAAAATGACTGTACTTTGCAACAGACACCTAACAAGAAAACACAATTTCCTAGAACACAGATTAAAATTTCTTTAAAAATCTTAGTTTTTTTAAAAATTTTTTACTGCAAATATATAATATATTACAAAGAATAGTAATGGTTATCAAACTAAAGTATGAATGCTTTAAAAAATGAAAGTTGAACTTTTTTTGATATAGTGATAAATCAGAAAAAAAACAACCCAACTTCGACGAACCAAATACAGTGTATGTAATATCATGTAAAATGTAATTATTTCAATTACGTTCAGATTACTGACTTCAAAAAGTGAAAACAAGATATTTTTTCACGTCTTTGATCATATGTTTCAGTAATGTGTGATGGAATAAAAGTGTAAAATATATTTAAATGCATATTGTATGAAGTTTAAATAGCTCTAAAAATAATGTGTATATGAAGTTAAATTTAAAATGTGCTACATGGCTTTTTAAAAAAGTGTATGTTTCTAATGTATCTATAATATGAGAGGTTGGTCTGACTTCTGGGCTGATGGTTGGTTGTGATAGGGTTGAGCTTTAAACATAAAAGATGCATTGCAAAAGTTGCAAATATATGAATATCAAATGGATTTATAAGAGTAAGCTTTTGGTTAAGACCTGTAGAGGTCCCTACCTTCGTATTTTTAAGCGCACATGCTTAAAGGTTTAATGGCTTAGTAATATTACTTACGTAATCAATGTGCGTTCAATAAATTTATAATTACAATAATAGATAATAAAAATAATGCTTAAAGCCTAAAGCTAAGAATTCTTGTGAAAATTTGCAAATTGCAATTGTAGTATGAAAATAATTCCAAGTATATTCTAAAAATACTAAGTTTGCACTTTTAGAAAAATTGATTAGAAATATATGTATACTTTTTTTAAGTCAAGCGTTGGTGGCCTAGCGGTTAGCATAACAGCCTTCCAAGCAGCTGGACCGGGTTCGCTTCCCGGTCAACGCTTTGACATATAAATATATATATATTACTATTAAACAACTGCTATCTTCAATAGTAACATTAAGTAATAATTTTCAAATACCTGAGTCCTTTAAAAGTAAATTTATTAAAGATATTATTAACAAATATTTTTTTTTAAGTTCTTATCTAATTGGAAAGTTGGCAGTCAGTAATGATAAATTTTTGAATCTTGAATTATATAGTATTTCTTCAGTTTCTAATTCCTTCTATTTGTAGATCCTTATAATTTAGCTTTCTTTTTCTTTTTTTAAATCTTTTTCATTGATTTTATTTTCAAAAGTTAGTTGGGAGATTTTTTATTATCTTTGCTAATAAAATGTCATTAATATGCTTATTTGCTTTGTTTATAAAAGTAGTCTTTTTATTTATGGTAACAAGACAACAACATAACTAGATATTCTGATAATCCCCTTTTTTCATTGTTATTTCAGTTATTATATAAAAAACTTCCATTTTTTTTATTCTCCTATTTGAGAGTGCTCAAAATTATCTAGAAAAATTAGCATTATAAGATTTAGTTGACGATGAAGTCTATTTTTACTCATTAATCTCATTATCAGATAACTTTGCAATTAGCTTCTAAGTAGAACCTTTTTACTAAATGAAAGAAGTTGACTTGCTCAATAATGTCGTATTTACATAACACTGATCTTTTGACTATTATTAATAGTAAAATATAAATAAATGATGATTAATAAAAATAAATATTAAACAAAAAAAAGTGCTTCACTCTAAATTATAATTATAATTTCATATGTAGATGTGCACACACACACATACATATATATGATTACAACAGTTTTTTTAGAAGTACATAAAATATAACAAAAAATAAAATAAAAGCATCCCCAAATTACTAGTGTAATCATTTAAAAATAATATAAGCCCAGAAGCTTAAATACATTTTATGTAGAAATAGATTTTTATTTACAAGTTTCGCTTCATAATAATAATAATAAAAAAGAACACCTAAGGGATAACGTTTCTAATTTGAATCCTTATCAATTTTTCTTGTAAACAAAAAAAAATATTTTTTTTCACAAAAACAGTAATTGTTCATATTATTTTTAATTGTATATTTTACAATAGATTTCTAATTAACAATAAACAGTAAGTTATATTAATATTAAACTATACTAAAAAGTGAAAACTTCACTTTATATTGATCGGCATATATGTATGCAATGGCCAACATTTAGGGGTTAAATCCAGGATATTGTCTTTATGTTTGAAGCAAGCTTAGAATTTTTCTTTCAGATAATTATTCTATAGCTAAGAGTTTTTATTTAATTGTCACTAAATGGATATCAGAAAGGTTAAAGCAAAAAAGTAAAATAAAATTAGAAATGTATAAACTTTCATCACATCGGATTTAACTAATTTTGTACGGTCTTTTTTTCCTACTATTCTTCTACAGAGAGAAGATGGAGTAAAAATATTATTTAAAACCTGTTTTATTTTTATTAAAAAAAAAAAAGCAGCTTTTAAGGAGCAGCTGATATTTTATTTCTGTAAATAAAAAAAAACATAACTAATTTCTTAATAGGCTCTTAATAATGCTCATTAAAAATAGACCAAAGTGATTTTTTAAATAAAAAATAATCTCTTAGAATTATAGGGGATTTTAACTCAGACTTTCAAGCCCTTCACTATCCACCCTATCTCATACTATTGATACACATGACCACACATATGCGAAAAGATAAATAATCACCAGCAGACGTATTTCGCGCTAAACCAGCACTCATCAGTTGGTCCAGAATACCATCTCCCATACATATATATAATCAGTGCTCAGTTTATATTAAGATAGCAAATACTTACACTTTAATGGACAGGCTTCAACTACTCCAAGTCCATACTATTGAAAATCTGATGAAAGAATTCCCAAATCCATGCTCTCTTAGAATTATACAATTTATTGACTAAGCCATAGTCATTGTTATCACAAATACTCTTTCTTATAATGGAACTTACATACTACTTCCAGGTTTTTTGTAAAGCTCTCTTTTCTTTTGAAATCTGTAATCATTTTATGGATCAGTTTTCAATTGAGATTGGCCAGTTTATAAATAGAAACAACTGATGTTAACATCCTTGTTGTTATCTAATATTTTACTGCACTCTTTACAAATATATAAAATTTTTATGTAATAGATTATATGTTCAATTTTAGAGTAGGAATATATAATTATGTTGAGTGGAACTAATTATTACTTTTTGGTTTGAAAAAAACTTTGAATTTGTCAATTAAACAGATCTAGTTTAAATGAGTATAAAATGACTCTAGCAATAGTAGCTTAAGCAAATAATACCTCATACATTAGAAGCCAAATATTTTGAAAGACATGTAACATCGGTAGCTGATATTAGTTAAAAAAATTAATAATGACTTTATATGGTAACCAATTACCAATTGATTAAATTAAGAGTTTTATAGATTGTAAAGAATACTTTATGAAGACACATATATTAGTAAGACTCAATAGGCAAATACTAAAACCATTGTTAATAGTACAAATATTGATTATATTAGTACCACGATAACACTACAGTCAAAGGTAAACAAAGTTTAAAAAGAGATTATTTAAATGATGACTAAATTATTTTAAATATGCTAAATGCAAATTTGTAATCATATTCTACAATTAGTTACTAGTATAAGTTAGCAAAAATAAGATGAGGACAAAATGATATCCATCTCAATGGTTGTGAGTATACAAATATTAAAGATACAGTTTGTAAACATTCATAACTTGGTTAATACACAAAATAACAAATTCAAATATAAATATTAAAATCATTAAAAGTTTTTATTACACAGTTCAGCAAAATAATTGAATCAAGCTACTATATAATAATATAAATTGATCAGTAAAGTTTAAGACATATCTCTAAATGTTAATGTGCTAAAAAATGAGTAATGCAATGAAAAACTACCAATATAATGATTAAGTGTTATGATCTGGTCATAATATCTACTATTCAATTACAAATCAGTATTCATACAGAAAAAAATATTTCATTTGTTATCATCATGTTTCAAAATATTTTTTGAAAATTAAATAGAGTTTACTTTTTGAAATCTAAAATGGAGCAATAATAAATGAAGAAAACAAAAATTATAATATTAGTGAATAATTAAATGGAAAGATAATAGAAAATGATTCACTGCCCAATAATTAAATTATTTAAATAGGGTTTAACAAAGCAATATTACAAAAATAAAAAAGTGGACTAAATGTAAACAAAATATGAAATTAAACAAGTTTTTAAAGAATACCACATAGCAGTCCTGTGTTGGAAAAAGTATAATGGTAAAACAAATTAAAGTATCCCATTTCAAGGCCATAATCTCATCATAGATTCAATCAAAGTAAAAAAATATAAAGGATAAGATACACTCATCAAGCTAGATACATATTTATTGACAATATCTGGATGAATAATTGAGATGGTTATGGACCAAATACATGAAAAAATATAAGCTCCTTAGAAATTCTCACTTATTTGTAAAAAAGTTTCAAATTTCAGTTAGTTTTAATTTAGAGATCATGATTATGAATGCCAGATACATTAATTACAAGAGTTTTAATCAAGAACATGTATGTACATAAAGATTGGAATATTTTATCTAACAATTTAGTAAATATAAATAAACTTAGTATTAATTCATGATATTGTTAAATTTTATTATTAATCTACCATGATTACTAATGCATGCTATGAATAAAGAATTTTGATATCTGAATAATATGAGTAAAGTTCATATGATACTAAACTTTGGGTCTTGATTAATCCTCAGTAATACTGAATTAAGCATCTACTGTATTGTGGAACACACAAGGGAAGTGGATGATACTTTAACATGTGAGATATTGTAGAGTGATGAAGCATTTGTGTTTTATATATCTCATGCTTTGAGCTATGTAGTACAATAAGATGATTCTTAGTTAAAGTGAACAAAAAAAAAAAACTCACCTTGGTCAATGAAGTGAAATTGTTGTGCTAAACTTGCTATTTGAGTGTGTGAATAGCAAATAATCATATGATTACTTATATATCATTTACTTCATTTTGATGGATTTTATCATATCACTTATTGTAGGGTTAATCCGATCAGTGATTTGCTATTTAGTGCTTACATGTATTAAGAAATGCTGCAAACTTAATTATTCTGCAGATTCAGTTGTAATGTTTATAAGCAGAAGAATGATTAACAATTATTATGAAATGGACATTATATTTGTTTGATGAATCATTCTACATCTTTATGACAGTGTAAAAGTCAAAAGTGAGAATTTCTGTATCAGTTTTAATTCAGTAAAAGAAACATTAATTTAATCAAATGAATATCTATTGTACTCAGTCTATCACTGTCATTGTAGGCTTGGACATGAAGTATCTATACAACTTTTTATTTGGTTTGGCAAACACTTTATAAATCTAATCTTTTAGGATATTTTTAATTTAACAGTTTTTATATGACAAAATAATACCCATGTTAAAAATAATATAACCAATTGGTTCCACTGTGGAGGTCATCATTAATAAATGTAGGTATCAAAATATTCTAGTTACACATATTTGTAATTTGTACCAAAAAAAAAAGATATACTTGATATGTGTCATTTTTATGTTTGTGTAATCACGAGACTTTTACAAAACACATTTCACCTACTTTCAATACCTCATTTCTTTCCCAAGTGGCTAAAAATTGAATTAATTATTAAGTTTTCTACATAATAAGAGCATATTTAAAATATTCACTTCAGTTTTGTTAAGTTTAATCCAATAAACGTTTTTGTATAAAGCTCTTGGCACTTCTTTAATTATGATAGCCCTTTATAATAATTCTCTATTAATAAATTTCAGAACATGCATAATATTTAATTATGAATGTTAATATTATATGCATGTATACATAGAAACATTCATCAATTCATTGTTTTGAAGATAGAAAGTTTTAGAATATTCTATAATTTTTTATTAAAAAATTAGTTTTATTTTTTACAAATCATTAATTTTTCTTGTTGTTATTCTGACATTAACAAACTTTGAGTTAAATTTAATATAAAAACCTAACATAATTTTCTAAACAAAGGCATTGCTTGTTAAGCTGTGATATCTGACCTCAGTACACAGCTGGAGGTCATAGGATTAGAACTCAAGGTCAATGTAAATGTTAAGCTTTAATATCGCTAAAAGAGGTTAAATGAACAGGACAAGTTGTGTATCATTAATAGCAATCAGATTACAGTATTAATTCAGATGAAAAAAGAGATTTTAATATTCCAAAAAAAAAAAAAAAAAGGGTTTCAACTAAAAAAAAGTTTTTACCACTTTTTAATAACATAATCAATATATATATTAAATTGTAAACCAAAAAAAGGTGTTAGAAATATTAAATTTTCAAATTTAATATCAGTTTGTGTTTTTACTATTATTCAATTCTTTTCCCCAATATCAATTGTAATATGTTTGTTAGATATTTAATAGATATAAAAATAAAATATATTAATGTATTTTGAATGGTAAATTTATTTATTTCAAAATTTTAAAGTTATAGTTACTGTTTATTTAATTATAGATAGTATATGAAAAATGTAACTAATAGTAGAAGTAAATGAGTGAAAACTAGAGGTTTCTGAAATCCCAGACAAAAAAAAAAATCTATCTGAATATTCGAGTTAAAACCCTTTTCAATTTTATATTGGTATTTAAACATCATATAACCCATTAAAAACTGATTATCAGTTGAATAAATGATGTTTGAAAAGCAATTAATGAGTAGTAAAATAATCATAAAAGATTAATAAAATAATAAAGATGACCTATTATCACAATGTCCATAAATGTATGATATCTCTTTCATCAATTTGAATCCATGTCTGGTTCAGATTGTTTTGAAATTTTTTTTATTCTTCAATTCAGAATGATTGTATAGAATGAATATGATGCTGTTTATCTGAAAAAAGTCTGAATTTGATTGGAAAATATTCAACTACCTGAACAAAATCTTTCTGCTCCTCCCCAAGATAAAGCAAACATATTAGCTTTAGAGAGTGTTTATCATTTATTTTTTCCAATATTTCTGGTGATTATTTATGCATAAACTATGTAGTAAATGCTTATCTTTTATTTTATTCAGTTTACTAAACCAGTGTTTCTTAATGTAGGCTAAGTGACAAAATCTGAAAATGGTTATGTTTTTCAAAAAAAAAAGGGATGGATGGCTTATATTTAATTAAGATATAAAGGAGACATAAAAAATCTATAAGATGGTAGAAATAACATACTTTTTAATAAGATGGCACACAATAACAACTATTAGTAAATGTATTCTTCATAAATAATCACATGCCTTAGCTAGCACTAATCATTTAAAAATTAATCACATTGTATTTTCTGCATGTCTTTCTCCAGTTTCACAATGAAGATTTTTATGTTACTGATGAATTATAAATTAAGTAAAAAAATACTCCTAATTGTTCTACTTAGAAGACATCATTTTTCTTTTTTTTGTCATTGCAAGTCATAAAATGGTGTGCATTATAGCTCTTCAGCCTTTTATCTATTGGAAAATCTTCTACTTTTTCTTAACTCTATCCAAATATACTAACTTAGTGATCATTGTAATGCTTATCATTATTTACTGTTTTACTATGAAAGACAAAATTTTGTTAAATATGTTGAATAATAAAAAATATAGCATTTGTAAGCAGAAATTTCTTAAGTATCTTTATTCTTTTTATTCTGTTATTATTTAGAAATATCCTAACTGTAATGATTTAGTAAATGTTTATACATTTATCAACAGCACTGTTTTTTTCAAAGTTACAAATATTTATTTTATTCAGCTAAGTGCTCTTAATACTAAATGCATCATAGTTATAGCATTATACAATTAAAGTTTGTTACGTTCTCATTTTAAAGTTGTTTATTACTGATCAAATTAGCATAAAATTGAATTTTAGAAGTTAATTTACATTCTAATAACTTTAAAGAAAATTATAGATGCCATTTTTAAGAAAGAGAGGTGCTTGATTTTTTTTATTTATGGTGCGCATATCTTTGGCTATTGATCACATTTCCTTTACCTTTCTCTTTCTGTCATCTCTCAGAGCAGATAATATCAGCCCTAGAGAGATCAAAATTGTGGCCTGATGCAGCTCATGATCCACAAATATTGATGAGTGTTCACTGCCTTTCTTAACCCAATTATATAGGTAATTTCACTGGGTCAGTCATGTGGATAGGTTAGTTCTCACATTTCCATAGTAAGCCTTTAAGCAATTCAAATTTTTACACCCAATTTTGTATATTATTTGGCACATAGCCTATCTAGTTATTTTATCTCTGGAGCTGTTAAACAATTTATTTAATGATGGAGATGACTGAAAACTGGTGTTATATTTATTGGTACATATTTTTCTTAACTTGTTCTTGATTTTAGACACATGAGGGAACATTATTTTTTTAGATTGGAGATTTATAAGGTGTGTAATTTTGTTATAAAAATGAGGTATTATTGATTTTATTTTTTTTTAGGATTATAATCCATATTAACTAGGTCTTTCATGTATAATTCTATGTTTTTTCTTTGATCTATTTTGAACTTGTATAATTTCAAGTTTCTATGAGGAAAGCCTTTCAGCTCAACGTATTTATGGTACCAGGGGGATTATAGAGTAAGGGTGTATAATGTCTTTCACATTTAATGGCTTCAATTTATCCTCTCACGCAATACATTGTTCTGCATTTGAATGTGTAAATCTAAAAATTTGATACTATGATGTTCATCTTCCTTCTCAATTATCTTAATAATGTAAGAGCTATTAAAGTTTATGAAGGTGATACCAATGATAAGTTTCCATAGATGATGAACAAATGCTACTTGAACATAGTACTCTGTTGCCTAGTGATTCCATCTGGAATTTAGTAAAGAAATTAACATAAAGAACTTTATTGAAATGAATTATTTATATATTTTTTAATTTAAATTAAAAAAACTTAAAATAATAACAGGTGCATCAAATTTAAATAAAAAATATAGGTAATGCAATATGGAATTATCATCATCCTCATCACTTTTAATCATCATTAATCCTCTCCTTTGCAGAATATAGTGCTTTCCAACATTCTAATGTGGGTTATTAATGATTAATTTAAAAAGAACCATCAGTTTTGCATTGAAAATGATGATTGTTACCTTACATGATTATGCAAGAATAATTATTTGAGTCAATTTATAAATTATTTTGTACCATGGTAAAAAATAAAATTTGAAAATTAACACAATGATATTACATCAGTAATTAATAAAGAAAACTTGATATTGCCTATTTATTAAATTTATTTAGGAAATTTAATTAGACGAATCTACAATTGCAAGAAAATAACTTGATTCTTATCAAAACTAATTCTGCAGACATTAAATTTATTTTCAAATTGCTGTTACTTCAGTGTAATATAAGATAATATAAATTATGGAGATTTTTAAAAATGTTTGAGATAAAATAATAGTTATAACCCATTATAATTGTTTGTTTGTAATCAATAAGAAATGATGAAAAAATATACTTGATGGATTTTAGGAATTAAAAATTTTGGAATAGAAAATTAAATTCATCACTTTTTGAATTACAAATTGATAATGAAATGAATGTCAAAATTTTTGGTTGCAAAAAAAAAAATCCCAAAACCTTCTGTTTTATGGATATTTATTAAAGTTATTAATTTGATTTTCATTATTATATTTGGTAGAAATAAATTTGGAAGTGTTTTTTTTTTTTTTTGGCGAATGAAATCTTTTTCAAATTTCTGAATGATATTTTTTATTCCTCCTTTCAACTGTGAACCAGATAGTAACAGGTTGATGACTCTACAAGTAAGATTTTTAATGATAATTAATGTTAACAATTACTTTTTCAGGCTTGTACAGTTTAACATGGTGGTAGAGTGTCACACTCTGGGATGTAGGTTCCACTTCCAGCTGCTCAACATCTTATTAACTCTTGAGCAATAAAAACCATTCAGATTACATTCTGCTTGTGTGGTTTAGTGCAGAGGTTTAATAAAATGTCAGACTTTAGAATATAAAATTCTCAGATTGATTCCAGTTCTAGCACTTCCAGTATTCAAATTTCTTATGAACTCTCAAGCAATAAAGTCATTCAACTATTTATTTGATTTTTATTGTTTATAATAATGTTGTAATTATGTTTTTAATTGTAATTATGTGTTGGCCTGTTTCCAGCTTTTAATATTTATTATTTAATGTTTTTAGAAAAATTCCAACATTTTTATACCTTTCAAATACATTTAACTGTTGGTAACAGCACACAGGTTAATATATAAAGCAATATGTAATAAATATAGCTTTACTTCTCACTATATGTAAAATATATAATTGTTAATTAGAGAAGATATTAATTAGTATTAAAGTTTATCGGCTTAATGTTTTCGAGGATCCATGCCTCATATTCATAACCTTCATAAAATGTATAATAAAATATGCAAATACAAATATTCAAATAAGCTAGTACTACGTAGCCCATTTCTTCGAGATCTCGAAGCAAGTATCCTTTCTATTAATGGCAATTGGTATTATTCTTCTCTTTTTTCCAGGTATTGCTGATCTGACCAGTAACAGTCTAGCATGAGAATTATACTGGTGACTTTGACATTCACAAATACTGAATTTATGATAATTCTCTAACCACTTAGGCCAGCCTATCATCTTAAATTCAGTCTTTACAAATCTAAAGGTTACTGGTTCAAAATTCCTATGCTAATGCTGCTACTGATCAGATGAGCTGCACCTGAAAAAGAAAAAAAGCAATAATACCACTTAAAATGTTTTGATACAAACTGTTTGGTATTATTAATTGCTGTATATATTCAAAAAGTTTAAATTTTCATACAAGAATTTAACAATTCACTTAGATGATGGAGATAATCCAACATTAATTAGAAATAAAATACTGGTATCATAAATTTTTAGACATCCGCGTATTTAATTAGTTTTATAATTATTAATATATATATATGAAAATTTTGTAAATTATTTTATAGCAGAATTAATTATCTTTTTATTTATTATTTATTTATTTTCTTTTTATAAATTGAGTAAAATAGTGTTAGGAATAATTTTGTTGAAGTAGTAGTGTGAAGATAAGGAAGTGGTGAATTTGGTAATATTTGTGAAGAATATTGTTCTAGAAATTTGTTCAAATATTTTATTAATTAAAATTAATAACAATTTGTCTAGATGTAAAAGTTTCCTGTGAAGATCTGTAAAAAAAGAAAAAAAAAGCCAATCCAAATGGTAATATAAACTTTGAGAAATAAATAAGGCATAAACAATAGAAAACGACTCATAAAATTATGAACAGATGACATTAAACAGAAGTGAACCTAATTTGCATTCGCTCAGACTATTTACAAAGAATATATAAAAGAGAAATATAATGAAAAAAGATCAACATCTTTGATCATTTAGTTTATGATTTCTAATATTGATAATTTTATTAAAAGTACACCATTATTAAGCGCAGTTTGAATTACGAAAGACATATTACAAATATATATATAATCTGACTTGCTTTTAGATCTCAAAGTTAATTCTACAATATACTTCTATGAATTTTGCCTTTGACATAGAATCAAAACTATTTGCATACTGCAGTCATCATAGATAAAACTTTATATCAAAGTCTAAATTTTATTCATCAATAAAATTATAATTATATACGTTTGAAATATTAATGATTAATGCGACGAGTTTCAAAAGAGTTTTAAAGTTTGACTCAGTGGCAAAGTGATAGACTGAAAGCTAAAAGGGCTTTGGTTCAAGTTTTAGATGTGTAAAATAAAACAAAAACTTAATTCAATCAATTAAATAAAACTATTTTGCCAAACGTGACTTCACAAATAACTAATCATATTGTTACTAATTTATTTATAGATTTCAAATAACTCCTTAAATAATTAATTTTAAATTGTACTTATAAAAGTGAAAAACACAGTCTCTCAGAAAACGGCTATATTAAAAAAAAATTATGATAAAAGATTGTTATTTAAAAATGCATCTGTTTTGACTCTATATTGTTGTTTTAGTGAGTGAGAGATGATTAAATATTACTAAAAAACATGCAGGGCACAGATGTTCGTTATAATTCCGTAAAAACGATTTGATGTTTAAAATGTTTTATTTAAAGATATAATATAAGTTTGAGTTTTCAAAGTTCTAAATAAATTTTTTTGTTCTAGTGTATTAATTACTAATGCTATGCATCCTTATAATAACAAATCATTTAATTGTTTAGTTTACAAAAGTTTATTTTATCTATTTTTATTCTGAGTGCAACTTCTCTTGAGCAACAATTTCTTAATCATATTCAAATTCCCAAATATTGTTAAAACAGTCATAATTCTTTAAACAACCTATGATGCAATTAAACTTTTGTGTAAAGAAATGAACTGATTAAACTTTGATAACTGGCTAATCTTATTGATTTAATACTTACATATTATTTTCTCATTAATTAACTTATTTCATTAAAATATAATCCAATAAAATTTAATTTTGCACTTCTTTTCTTTTTATATATAAGAAATATAAGACCCTATTTTTAATGGTAGTGAATCGATCCCTAAACTCAAAATATTCATTATTCAGGATTCTTCAGGCTATTGCCAAAATAATATCATATGAAGTTAGTATTATCCTTTATCTGAAAGATATAATTTTTTAGATTTCAATTATCATATAACTTAATATCTGACATTTTTTTATCCTTTGATTTATCTCAATTCTAGTAAAGACATATTGATTCCCTGTTGATTTTTTAGAAAGAAAAAGAGAATTATTTTTTGGATTTAATACAGAAGAGAAAAAGTTGCTATAATTTTTATAGTGGAATATTCTACAATTTGTATGAAGATTTACTTACTTCCAGCTTTAAATCCCAAACCATACTGATAAAGATGTAAACCAGAAACTGGTGGAGAGATGGATTTTTAAGATCAACAGATAATTATTAGTTATTAAAGCATACTATAGATGGATACAAATAGAAAGCTGATCTTATTGTATTTTATTATAAGAGTTGTCTTCTAAGATGGTAATGATAAGCTTATGTGTAACATGTATCATTTATTTTATTGTTGGTAATAATTTAATTACAATTATAACAAAAATATGAATAATAGACACTGATTGTATTTTGCAGAATCTCTTCTTTCTCTACTTTAGTTCCATCTATTGTAAATTTGAGTAATTTATTATAATGCAATTAAGATAGAAATTGGAACTAAAACAGATGCATTTTGCACAAATTTTTAATTTCATTCTTTACTACCAAGCTAATAGCAAGAAATAAAAAAAACTTGAGTAATATTATGTTAGTAAGAAATACTGCTTATGTACTAAAGAAGAAAATTAAATTTTATTCACAACTTTTAAAAATAAAAACAGCTGTATTTCAGAGACTTCTAATAAAAAATGGATTCACAGGTTTGTAGAAACCAATAGTGAGTTTTATTATTAATATGTAAAATTAAAAATAACAACAACTAGCAATAAAGAACTAAAAAATCATTTTAAACACAATATAAAATAGATAACATTATTTTATTAACATTAAAAACGTAAAAAAACAAAAACAAATGGATGATAATAATGAAAAACTTCTATTGCAAAAATTTGGCTTCCAGGACATCCTGAGCAATAAAAACATGTATCTAATATTCACTAATCCCTTTTCCTTCTTCTACTACCTTTTCTTCATTAGCTATGTTAATTTTAATATAAATAATAATATTAGAATACTTCTTTGCACACTCAGGATAATGCAGTACAATATTTTTATTAATTATTTAATCCAATTGACAGATTTAACACTAGCAAATAAATTTAAAAAAAAGATAAAATATAAAAAAACCCAAACAATTAAATAATATATTATAACGATACATAAACAATATAAAAAAGACTTTTATAATAATTAAAATATTTTTTAAAAAGTAATATTTTTGAAACTAATACAATAAATAAATGTTATATATATATATATATATATATAAAATTTATTTATTGTATATATATATATATATATATATATATATTATGATACAAGTTACGTATGTGACATTAAAGATGAGTTGAATTTAAAATTAGGCACAATTAAAATAACTAAAAAACATTTAAATAAGATGATGAATAAAAAAAATTGATAAGCAAAAGAAGCTCTGAACTGGTCAGTAGAAACTTCTAGATTGATTGAGTAAAAAATAAAACAAGGTAGATTTATTGAATTGTTTTATAAATTTATCAATGTATAAAGAAGATATAAGGTAAGAGAAAGAATATAATACTTCACAATTAAACTAATATAAACAATAAGTTAATATTAATAAAAACACATTTGAATTATTTGTATGAAGGTTTGTAATGATGGTATATTATAAGATGTGATATGTTGGACTATTTCCATCATTTATGAGTGAAAGTTGAATGTATAGAAAATTTTAAACTTTATTTAAACTTTCCAAATACAAACAACTTGTTAGTAATAACACACAAATAGACAATACAGGTTAGTAATTACACAACATTTTGGATAATATTATTCCCCACTTTTCTTCAGGTGTTTCTTGCCTATATGCACAGTGACAGTATTGACTTAGAAGTTGAACTCCCACCTTTAGATTCTTGAATATTGAATTTAAGGCAAACACTCTATCAACTGAGCCATTGACAGAATAGCTCAGTTGGTAGAGCATTTGCCTTAAATTTGATATTTAAGAATCTAAAGATGTGAGTTCAATTTCTAAGTCAATATTGTCACTGCGCATATAGGTCAGCAACATCCGAAGAAGAGTGGAAAATACTACTACTCGAAACATTGTATAATTACTAACCTGTATTGTCTATTTATGTGTTATTACTAACAAGTTAATTTGTATTTGGAAAGTTTAAATAAAATTGAAAATTTTCTATACATTCAACATTCACTCATAAATGATGGAAATAGTCTAACATATCACATCTTACGTTTGAATTAGATTTTTATTTTTTAAATATATAATTAGTGTAATGTATATTTAAATATATATATATCGACAACTTATTGTCTATATTAATATTTTAATAATAATCATACTTATTTGCATTATATATTTACATATGAGGAAAATTATCAAAACGGTTAGCTGAATATTTTAAAAATAATATTTTTGATAATAATATAATAAATATTTTAAAATCATATATATGTACACGAAGGTACAAGTTAAATTTAAAATCAGGCACAATTATAATAATATAAATAATGAATTAATATTGTATAAAAATCACATTTGAATTTGATTAATTAAAGTTAATTTTTTTATATATAAGTTATTTTTTTTCAAAACAAAAAACTAAAATTAAAAACAAAAAAAAAATTACTTCAAAATTTTTTCTTTTTATTATTACAATTTAGCATCTTCTGTAACTCTTAGCTAATATTAGAGTAAATATATTGTTTACTAATTTCAAAATTTAATTTGTGTGTGTGTTTTTTTTTTGAGTTTCTGTTATTAATGTGTCATTTACAAATAAAAAATCTTTCTCACCTATATTAGTTGTTGTGGCCTAAACTTAAACTTTTAAAATTTTTTGTGTCAGAAAATATAATATATACACTATGCTCCTTATATTAAATTATAAATATATAATAAAAATTTTTGTCCACAAATGATTTTAAATTACATATATATCATCATCATCATCATCATATTTATTTCTTCAGCCAATTTATTTAAATATTTTCTGCTCTTTGTTTGATGTTTCAAATATTTATAGTTATTTCTTTATTTTAGATTATCAATAAATTTTCTTCTTTATTCCCTGTTGTTCATCGTCCACAGATTCTTTTTACATTTATTTCTTAATTTTCAATTTTTAAATATTTATCAATTTCTTTTCTAATTCATAACTTTCTTATAAGTAATGTCTTTTCATAAATTACCTGCAACATTTTAACAATATTAATAATATTTTTATAATTTATATTTTTATTCTCTTAAAAATGCATGTCTCATAAATCTCTATTTTTTCATCTTTTTTTCCTATTTGTTTAAGTATGTATTTTATGGGGACCAAACAAAATGCTTAACAAGCTTTTTTAAAATCTAACTTTAATGTGCTACAATGTAATCTCCTACTCTTATTAAAAGTCTGTTCTTTAACTTATTTTCTGATCAGCTATTATTATTTTTTTGTTATTATATACATATAAAAGTAGATATTTTCATGTAATTTCAAATATTATACAAATCTTATTAATCCAATATAATATTTTAATATCATTTCTAGCAAAAATGATGCAGCAAAATATTTTATTCCATTGCAAACTCCATCCTCATCAAAAAATTCATCAGTTTTCAATTCCTCTGAATAAATATTAAATGAAGTACACTATAAGCAACATACTTGCTGAAAGTGTATGATGATAGCTTTTAATTATAATTATATGATGACTATTTAATTTATCTTATATTAAATGTTAAATGTTTTTAGAAAAATTCAAACATTATTTAAACTTTTGAAATACATTCAGCTGGTTTAATAATAAAACACAAATTATAACACAACATTTCAAGTAAAATTATTTTCCTCTCTTCTTTAGGTGTTTCTGGCCTAACCATCCTAGTGAAAGAATTAAATCTGTGATTTTTAGATTCATGAAAACTGATCTTGAAATATTCTAACCAACCAGGCTATTCTGTAAAAGGCAACAATTAGTAGCAATTTCATATACTCACCTATGATGATTCTTACTATTTTTTTAAAACTTTTTTCATAAGATAATAAGTTGTTACCTAAAATTATGAATTACTACACTACATTAATTTATGGGATTATTTGTTATTATTATGTGAGCAGCTTCTTTAAATTTTCTTCTTTTTACTTTTCCTCTCTGTCCAACATTCTTATCTTTTCCCAATAAAACACATGCTCATTGATACATGCACACTTTTCTATTTTAGTTATAGCTGTTTTTTTATAATTATCAGTTTGTACTAATTTAATTAGTTTCAGGAAAGCAACTGGTTTCACCAATATAGATCTTTCACATTTACTTGAGTTTTTGTTTTCAGTATGTTGAGTTTAGGTTTTGTAATGGTTAGGATTCCTATAGTGTGCTATGGCTTTGAAAAGTTGTTATAATGTTATATTGATTACATATTTTCTTTAGTATCCCTGGTGTTTCTTTTTGTTGATTATTTAAAGATTTCTTAACAACAGCTGGTGGATAATCATTCTTCATAAAAGTTTGTTCTACATAGATATTTTTTCTTCAAATCACTAGTTTCTGATAAACTTCTTTTGCTCTATTCCATAGTGATTGTACAATTCCTAATCTTGTGTTTTGTCATCATTAAATGTATAGGCAAAGTGTTTTATTGTATGGGGGTTTCTTTTTGTAAACTGTAATTTTGATTTTTCCAACATCTAAGAATACCCATTTTTGTTTTTCTTCTGATTCTATTGTGAATTTAAGTGAAGGAGAGGTGGTGTATTCAGAATGATATAATAGTGCTTCATCCTGTGGGATAGAACAAATGTATCATTAACATAAAGTCAGATCTTAAGTAGATACGGAGTAATATTTATGACTGGGGTTTCAAGTTATTCAATCAGCAATGACAGTGGTGAACCCATATCCATCCCTTGATTTGGTTGGAAGAATTCCAGTTTGCATTGAAAATAAGTTGTCATTTGCAGAATATTACTAGTTCCATTATACTATCAATAGAAAAAGTTGTTCTGTCATCTTACAAGCTATTTTAATCATTTAATCTTTTCTTTACAATTAATAATACTTCATCACAGATTATTTCTGATTATGTTAAAAAGACATGTAAATATTTATTTATATGTGCATACTTATTAAACATCAAATAAATAATTTTTTATTGCTATATTTTCAACCAAAATGTCTAAAAATAGTTTTTTTTTCATTTTCATAATAAAATTAATGTAAGAATAAAATTAAGTAAGGAACTTATTTAATTTACCAAAACTATCACCCAACACATTACAGACTTTCCATCATCTAATATTAAAAACTGAGTATCTTTAGAAAAAAATTAAACTTTATTTAAAACATTCTAATATTTGAAGTTGTTATCCTTTTTCTTATCTTGTTTGTAATTTTTACCCAAAACATTTCTAATACTGGCCACATTTAACTAACTGTTGGTAATAGTACATGGGTTAAAATATTAATCACAATGTTTTAAATAGCAATATTCTTCTCTCTTCTACTAGTGTTACTGGCCTGACCAATGACAGTACTAGCAGGGGAATCACACCCGAGCCCCTAGATTCTTGAATATTGAATTTTAAGATAATACTTTAATAAACTGAGCTATTCTGCTATTAAGTTCTTAATATTAAATGATAGAAATAGTAAATGATTGTAAGCATTTACTTGTCAAAATATTTTATATGCAAATTTAATATAATGAATTGAGCTGAATGGAATTCCTATTGTAACAATATTTTCTGTTTATGGAAGCATTATTCAAATAATTTCTCTACAATGAGTGAAAACACAATAATAAATATATTGTTTGGACAAACAATAAATATATTAAAAAAGAAATAAAAAATCAAGATATTTTAATAAAGTTTCTAAGTAATTGTAAAATAGTGCTAATGATCCATTTTTGAAAGTAAATCTTGAAAAGATCCTAAAGTCTCCATTGTAGTTATTTTTTAAAAGTAAAAGTCAGCATCAATAAATGATCAAATTTTTTTCATAAGTATTGAATCTTCTTGTATTGCTAAGTAGCTAAGAATGCTTAAATTTAAAAAACTGAATCCATGTGGATAATATGCTAATTGTTTAGAATATCTATTTTGTAAGTTTCTGTGTAATTAGTTGATAAATTATAATTATATTTTGGACTAATTCTATCATCTAATATTAATTGTTATATATATTTTTAGAAAAATTTAAACTTTACTTAAACTTTTGAAAACACTTAATTGTTAGTAATAGCATACAAATTAGTACATTGCTCAACATTTGAAATGCTATTATTCTCCATTTTTCAGAAATTTCTAGCCTATCAATGGCAATAATAGCAAAATAATAAAACTACAACCTATAGATTCATAAATTTAATGCTATGTTCCAACCAACTACACTATTCTACCAAAGGCAATTGTTAATAGAAAATTCATATACTTATCTAATAAAATCCTCTTATTTTTTCCACTTTTTTCTTAAGGCAAAACTAATGATATGATTTCAAAACATAATAAATTATCATACTAGTTTAAATACACTGCACTACTTTAATTGTTTTTCTTTTGATTTTTATTTCTATTATTAAGGTTTTCTTAATGACAGCTAATAAATAGCCATTCTTTATAAAAGTTTTGTTGTACATACATTTTGTAGTTTCTGTTAAACATTTTTTCTCTGTTTTATAGTGATATAACAACACCATGTTAGGATTTATGTCATGTTTGAATGTAGAAACTAAATCTTTTTCTCTGTATGTGAATTTTCTTTAAATTCTAGTTTTGATTTATTATGAATTTGATTGAAGAAAATATGTTATTGATATATATCCAGAATAACTTTTAATAGTGCTTTACAATGTGGACTTACAATAAATATATCATCAACATAGTAATGCAAGACTTGAGAGGTATATGGAATACTATTTATGCATGTGGTTCCAAGTTATTTTATATAAAGGTTGCTAATTAGGGATGATAGTTTTGAATCTTTAGCAATCCCTTGATTTTATTGGAAGAATTCTGTATAGTATTGAATGCATGTTATTACTATGCAGAAAATTGAGATTCTTTTTATTATTTTCATCAAACTTTATTTTTCATAATAAACAATGCTCCCCCCCCCCCCAGAGTCATTTTTTAGGTTCCTTATTAATACCACAAAGGTGTTTAGAATTTCTGATAATTCTATGTCTTGTATGGCTAAGGACTAAGAAACTTGGAAAGGTATCTTAATTGGTTTTGAAAAAGTAAATTTCTAGGATTAACTATAAGTCTTAATAGAATATGGTCTTTAAGGGTTTTAGAAAACTTCATAAAGATCAGGAACAGCAATGCTCTCTGTGTATATTAAAATTACCATTTGTAGAAAGCCTACACACAGGAAAATATTTAACATATATATCCAATCATAACAGAAATATAAAATTTGGAGTTATACTATCATTATGAAATAAAGCAAAAATGTTTCACCAGAAATTAATGATTTGAAAAAAGTAAATATCTACATGAAGCAAACTCTCTAAAAACTAATCATCCATGAAAGTTATTAAGAATACTTTAAATAGACAACAGAAATAAACATAAAAAATAATTATAAGTAGTATAGTATATTCATAGTTATCAGGCATAACAGACCAAAAGACAAAGACACTATGAGAAATTTCTAATCTTTACAAAATCTAAACTTAAAATGCTGATAAACAAAAATTGCATTTACACAATACCAAGTAAATATGAAAGTATATTGACAAGGAACATTTCAAGAATTAGAAAAACTGTCTTATATTAAATGGGACATTGTTGGACTTTGTGAAGTTAAAAGAAAAGGTGAAAAAACAATTGACTTAAAAAGTGGACATGTACTCTACTATAAAGGCACAAATATTAGAAATACAAGTGGAGTAGGATTCATTATAAATAAAAAGGAGAATAACAGCATTGTGGAGATTGATGGTGTAGTGGAAAGAGTGACAAGATTAATTATACAACTCAATAGCAGAGACCAAATGCAGCTAATTCAGGTTTATGCCTGAACAAGTCCTTATAATGATGAAGTAGTAAAAGATTTTTATATGGATGTACAAAAGGCTTTTGATCAGAGTAAACAACACTTCTAAAATTGTTATAGAAGACGTTAGTGCTAGAATTGGTAAACAAATGAAAGATAAAAGTGCTGTAGGTAATTTTGATTATGGTAATAGAAATGAGAGAGGACATAGACTTGTGGAGTTTTTGAGAAAAATGTTAAATGGAAATGGACATGGAAGCATCCAAATAAAGGTACAGAAGAATTGGATTATGTTTTGACTAACAGAAAATACATATTTCAAGATTGTAATGTTTTTAATAAATTTAACACAGGAAGTGATCATCAATTAGTAAGATGTAAGATATGTGGTAATGCAAAACTAGAGAGACAAAATTTATTAAGAAAAACATTATTTACAGTTGATATTCCTAATCTTCAGAAACATTCTAATGAATTTCAATTATAACTTACAAATTGGTTTCAAGTATTAGTAGATTTTGAACATGATTCAGATTTGAATGAAATTATTAAGAAAATAACTGATACACTTTTAAAAACTGCAACAAAGATAGTTGGTAGAAAAAAGCAGTAATTGACTAATAAAATTTCTACTGAGACAAGAATTTATAAAGAAAAGAAGGAATATGAAGGTAAACAAAAATGATGCATTAAAAAGGATTGAATACCTCAAATTTTGTATAATGGTGCAGAAAAAAGTTGAAAATGATATAAGGAAGTATAACTCTGAACTAGCAAGGAATGTTGTATAGAGAATAAATGCTTCAAGAGTGTAAAAAAACATTTTGGTATTAGTAGAAAATTTATGTCTGCATTAAGAAAAAAAAGATGGAATTATTACTAAAAAGAGAGATGACATCATGAAATGGGTAGAATACTTTTATCAAGAATTATATAGTAATAAAGAACAAGTATCTTTTATATCTATTATATCTTCTGAATTGCCCAGAATTTTAAATGAAGAAGTGAGACATGCAATTAAATTTATGAATAAAGGAAAGGCTCCAGGTAATGATGGAATTATAATTGATGTATTAAAAGAAGCAGGTGAAGAAATAGAATTTTTTTTAGCAAAGTTATATACCAAATATCTAAATGACAAATATGTACCAGATGATTGGAAGAATGCAGTATTAATATTAATATTTAAAAAGGTGATAAAGAAGATATTAGAAATTTCAGACCTATCAGCCTTTTATCAGTTTTATACAAAATTTTTACCAAGATAATTACAACTCATTTACACAGAACATTGAATTTCCACCAACCAAGAGAACAAGCTGGATTTAAAAGTCGTTTTAGTACAGTAGATCATATTCAGGTATTGAGAGAAGTTATAGAAAGGACAAATGAATATGAGTTGCCATTATAATTTGGATTTGGAGATTATGAAAAGGCATTTGATTCTATAAACATTTCCTCAATGATTAAAGCATTGGATCATCAAGGGATAGATCCAGGATATTGTCATATTTTAAAGAATATTTATAAAAATGCAACAACAACAATTACATTACATAATGATACTAGGAAAGTCAACCTTGAAAAGGGTGTAAAACAGGGTGACTCTATATCTACAAAACTTTTTACAGCAGTGCTGCAAGAAGTATTTTGTGGATTAAAATGAGAACCTAAAGAAGTAAAAGTAAATGGAGATTATTAAAGCCATTTAGATTTTACAGATGATGTAGTTGTTTTTGCAAATAATGCTTTAGAGCTGCAGGAAATGTTGCAGGAGTTATCAAATGAAAGTAGGATTAAAGATAAATGTTAAAAAGACTAAAGTAATGTTCAATGAATTTTCTCAAAATATAAAAATAAAGATTGATTATAATGAGTTAAAAGAATTTAACAGCTATAAATACCTTGATCAGATTATTAATACATATGAATATATAATGGATAAAATTAATCATAGAATTAAACTTGGTTGGAGTGCTTTTGGTAAAAATAACTTGATACTAAAAGGAAATATGCCTATGTGTTTGAAAAGGAAGATTTTTAATAAATGTGTTTTACCAGTTCTTACTTATGGATCTAAGACTTGGATAATTAATAGAAGAGCAATACAGAGACTTCAGACACTCAAAAAAGTATGAAGAGATGCATGTTAGGAGTAACAAGAAGAGATCGAAAATGCAATATACAGATAAGAGAATAAATAGGTGTTACTGACATTGAAAAAATAGATTGAAATGGATTTGGGATAGACATATTGCTAAAAGAGATGATAATAAATGGACAATTGAAATTTTAAACTGGATTTCAAGAGATCATAAAAGACCCAGAAAGAGACCACATGTGAGATGGATGGATGAAATAAGAAAGTATGCAGGGATACAGAGAAGAGAAGTTAAAGATCAGAAAAAATGAATTGAACTTGGGAGAAACCTTCATCCTGAAATGATTGATAATGATTGATGATGATTGGATAAACCAGTTGCCCCATTTAAAACCCATTAAAGGAGCATAGGCTGATGGTTATAAAAGAAAAACAGATGAATGTAAAATAGAAGTCTTGGAAAAGACAAAAAATATTGGACAGAGAAGAAAAAGTACAAAGTACAAAAGAAAACTTGTAATGAAACTGCCCACATAAGCAGTGGAAAACAACCACATGAGTCAATGTAGTTTGATAATTTGTAATATAAGAATCACTCATTATCTTGGCTTTTAAAAAATATGGGGGGGGGGTCCGAATCATCAGAGAAAAGTATATAAAAATTTTATTGACTACTGCCTTTGTCAAAATAGCTTAAAATAGGCACAACTCTCTCCATACAGTAAAGCCACTATTAGTGATCATGTATGTTTAAAGGGTATTTGATTAGAGCATAATCTTTAATTCAATATTTATAAATCTAAAGATTCCAGGTTTGATTCACTTGACAGTGATTAGAGCATCATCTTTAATTCAATATTTATAAATCTAAAGATTTCAGGTTTGATTCACTTGACAGTGATTAGAGCATCATCTTTAATTCAATATTTATAAATCTAAAGATTCCAGGTTTGATTCACTTGACAGTGTTATCACTTTTTCAGTCAGAAACACCTGAAAAAAAAAGAATAACATCACTTAAAACATGGTGTTATATACTAACAGGTGTGATATTACTAAAAATTGAGTATGTGAATATTTTAAATAAAGTTTGAATTTTTCTAAAATGTTTAACAATTAATATTAAATGATGGAAATAATCTAAAATATAATTGCATCTTCAATATCATTATCATAAACTTTCAAGCTGATAAATGTTTATCAAGAGATTTGGAAAAATAGAAAAATTGATTATCATCTTTATAAAAAAATTATAGAAACATCAAATCATGGTTTGCAGTTTATGCATGCAGAAACTTGAAGTGAGATTTCTATTTAAATTATAGCAAATTGGCTAAGAAATGAGCATTATACCAGTATTAGCCATTGAGGATGTTAGTAAAATAAAAGAGAAAATAAGAATATGAAAAAAACAAATAAATGAGACCCAAATATCTAGTAGTATTGAAAACATCACTCTTTCTAGAATACTAATACTTCAACTATATGACCCATTATTACTGTGACATAAAATAAAGTAAGAAGAAAAAAAAACATTCATATTTTTATTATAAAAGCTGTTAGAAAAGAAAGTGAAACTTCATAGATATTTCAGTAGAGAAAAATTATACCCAACTATACATCTTAAGTTTGCAAAACTCACTCTTCAATTCAGTTTTTACTTTCATTTTTTTTGTAAATGAGATAGTCTGAATAAAAAAATGATCTAAAGCATTTATTCATTTTACAAGTTCATGACATCTAAGAATTTTGGTATAAGTTTGAATCAACATTATTTTTGGAAAATTATTCATGCTTTTAATATAGAGAATAGTAATATATGAACAGAATCTCCCAAACATTTTAGAGTTTTGCGACATATATTTGATGAATAAATAAAGCTAAGTCTTTAACTAATTTAATCTTGAATCGACAATATCTGATCTTAATAAATAGTAAAAAGAATGATAAAAATGCCTTATTACTCATTGGTATTATAAGATTAACTCAAATCACTGATGAATGTTGCATTATATTCCAATTGTGCTTTTACTTAATTAACAGCCAGAAACTAGTCTGGGAATATTGGATGAGTAGGCACTAGATGGGGATTTTATGCACAAGCCTTCGGCATCCATTGATTACTCTAGCTTGCAGTGTGGCAATACGTATAGTGAGTTTTTATCTGTTTTTTAACTATTGTTATAAGATAGACTAAAATCTATTAGCACATTTTTCATTTTCTAACTAAAAACAGCTAAATAGCCACCACCCCAATATAAAGCTGAATCTGCTTGAAAGTTCTGAAAATATTTTTATTATTATTCTATATAAGAAACCAACGCACAAGAATAGAGGATTAATGCCCTAATCACTATTCCATTCCTTACATAAAAGAGGGAGGGGGTGTTGTTAAAAACAATTCGTTGAATTGTATTGTTTTATTTTTGGTTTAAATAAAATACAAAATATATACAAGATAGTAAAAGAAAAGCTTTTTCCGGGGAAAAAAAAGTAAATTAAATTGGAATTGATGCAGTAATTATAACAATTGTAAATCTAATTAATATGATTTTGTTTCATTGACCTAGTAAGGATATTTTCATTTCTTATTAACACAGATTTTTCGTGACCTAGTTTATTTACAAACGCTTTCCATCTTCATTTTTACTTTCAAGCGATGTCAATACTGATAATAATAAACTATATGTATATAAATAGATACAAATGCGTTTTTTTTTTTTGCCTAAATTAAATTATATGAGATTTTTTTTTTTTAAAAAAAAATCCATTTTTTCATAGTTAATTAATTCAGTAAGAAAAAAAAATCATTATTTCTAACACATTTTTTGTTATGCAATTGTATAATGATTAAACTAAACTAACTTATGTTAAAAAGATGGTACATAAATTGAAAAGAAGTAAGTAAGGCTGAACTTATGTAGAACAAATCTATGAATTGTTCTGTATTATAATGAACAAAAATGATATACATTCAAACATTTTGATAGACACACTACTAGTGGACATGGATTTGGAATGATTCCACCTCAGTTTTACTTTCAATTTATTTGAACATATAAAAAAGTATTAGTGTGATTGTATATGCATAATACAAAAACATTTTTTTTCTAAACTGTATCATATGAGATTTTAAAATTCTATGTTGGTTTTTACTTTTTTTATTCTAGCAATTTTTTAAAAGTAGGTTTGTATTTTTTTGTAATCTTTATTTTATTTTGCCTTGCTCAAATTTGTTCATTTATTTTCATTTCAGATCTTAATAATATCTACTTTGAGCAGTAAAGTATCCGATCATAGTCACAATTTATCAATTATGTCAGTAGCAAAACATCATTTCAAATTTTACAGAAAAGGACCATAACTGACTGTTTTCATATATTTGTTAAAAATTAAAAACCAACTTGAGTGCACTTAAAACCATATTTAATAATAATAGCAAATAGTAATAACAATAACATAGATGGCACTGATCCAATTTTAAAAAGATAAATGTGTTAAAAACTTTAAATTTATAATCAACTATCTATGGAAAAGAAATTGAACAGCTCATGGATAAGTTGTTTATTTTAGCATGCTTATATAGCTATAAATGCACACATTTTGTTATTAATAGAAATTATGGCACCCCCATAAATAAAATACAAATGGTAACCCACCATATATGTTATTATTAAATCACCAAAAAACAACAACAAAAAAAAAACAAAAAAACAAAGTATAATCCTAAGATTTCACAAAATTATGGTGTGTGATATCACAAAATAATGGTATATGGTATCACAAAATTTGATCGTAACCCTGTGCCAGTGGACAAAAATAATGCAATTTTCACTAATATGGATGGATGAACAATTGTAAGCCATTACATTTAACATTTCAAGAGAATTATTTGATTCATAATAGATATCTCTTTATTGAGTTTTATATCATTTTAAAAATACTATTATGGCACTAAAATTATTAAGTATATCATAGCAAAACAAATCTGACAAAACCTAACTACCAGAATATTAAAAATCCTTATTCAAATACATCGATAACTGATTTTTAAAAAGTAATAAAAATATGTGATTCAGTCAGTATATATCAAACATAAAATGTTTTTAATATATGTTGAATTGCTAGGTATGTATGATATATATGTCAATTTCAAGTCTAGAAAATATGCTCTTGTTGATCATTCATGAAATAAAATCACAATATTTTCAATGAAGGCAATATTGATACATGTTAGAAAATTGTATTAATACACACAATGCAAACATTACTATATAACACCCTGACATATTATTACCTAAAGGAAAATTCTCAGAAAACTATAAACATAAAAATTTCCATGCCCTTACACAAAAATAGAATCCAAAAGTTCAAATGAAACAGAACTTAATCCAGATGAAAAACAAATAAAAAAGTGCAGATTTAAAAACAGACAAGTACTTGTCATTGAATATTGCCTAATGCCCATTGTAATAAAAAATATTCAACAGACATCTTGGAAACTTTATACCAAATTATTCAAATAGCATATAAAAAAAACAAAAACAAAACATCTATCATGACCTAGAAAAATATGGGAGAAAAAGTGAAGATTGTCATAAAAGGCTATAAAAATGAAGATATAGCAACATTGCTTAAAATTATAAAAAAAAAGTCAAAAAATTAATCTGAACAATGAATCACCAAATTTGTAGACAGCTCAAAAGACGATAATATAACCATGAGGGAAATATGTACATTTCATTGACCTTATGATAAAAAAGTTAGACTTCAGATTTTGCTTAATGAGATGCCTGATAACTTTATTTCTTTTCCTTATTTTCATAATATTAATTTTTTTTGTTTAACATCTTTTTTTGCTTTAAAATTGCTTGTTGATATCCGACACAGGAAGTGTAAAGAAAGAGAAAGAGAGGAAAAGTGCCATAAAATTCAGAATAAGTTTATATATAAGGATCTAAATTCAGCAGGAAAATATTTTTAGCTGACAATGTAAACAGACATTGTACAATCACACATAATTAGCTTGATGGGAATAAGGATTTACAAAAGCTCTCAAATCGATCCTACCACTTGTTCAGTAGATTCCATTTCTCTGTCTTCTTAAAAACATATGTACCATTTGGAAATAAAGAGGTTGTTATTACAAGATTATAATCTATTATGATCTTAATTCCTTTACAACATAGTTTATAGGATAGCTACACATTATTCCTTATGATGAAACATTAGACTATAAAAATAAGTATGGTTTTTGTGTGTGTGTGTATATATATATATATATATATATATATATATATATATATATATATATATATATATATATATATATATATATATGGATGCAGAAAGAAGTTTGCTATTAACTGAAAGGAGACCCTTTGTTCCTCTTGGAGGCCTTAAAGGAACCGAGCAGGGCAAATTCCTAATGTCCACTCCATACATTCTTGTCGTTGCAGTTGTTATTACTATGTGATTATTCATATAGTATACGACATGGATGGGCTGCTCACCAACACTCATTAGCCAGCATGGTGAGTTTATTGGCTTTTTACCTATGAGTTTAAGATCAAGAAACACCATGGTCTTTCTTCTCAGTGCCTGATAAGACAGAATGAATGTTTGTGTAAATGATAAATATTTTTCCCATACATATATACAATTATGACAGACAAAAATAAAGCATGGCCCTTATACCCAGGAGGCTGTAAAGTCACCAACCAAGGCAGCGGTTGGTGGCCGAAAACGGAGGGTGCTAAGAATCCCCTGATTGTGGACCCAGGCTGCCATTTGATGACGACTTTTTATTTAGGTACTTACAACTGCAGATCACTTTCAAGTGAAGGAAGATTGCAAGACTTAGAAGAAGAACTGTCTTATATTAAATGGGACATTATTGGACTTTGTGAAGTTAGAAGAAAAGGAGAAGAAACAATTGATTTAAAAAGTGGACATATACTCTATTATAAAGGCACACATATTGGAAATACAAGTGGAGTAGGATTCATTATAAATAAAAAGTGGAAGAACAATATTGTGGAGATTGATGGTGTATCGGAGAGAGTGGAAAGATTAGTTATACAACTTAATAGCAGATACCAAATGCAGATAATTCAGGTTTATGCCCCAACAAGTTCTCATAGTGATGAAGTAGTAGAAGATTTTTATATGGATGTACAAAAGGCTTTTGATCAGAGTAAACAACATTTTAAAATTGTTATGGGAGACTTTAATGATAAAATTGGTAGACAAATGAAAGATGAAATTGCTGTAGGTAATTTTGGTTATGGTAATAGAAATGAGAGAGGACATAGACTTGTGGAGTTTGCAGAAAAAGAAAAACTTTATATTATGAATTCATTTTTTGAGAAAAATGTTAAAAGAAAATGGACATGGAAGCATCCAAATGAAGGTACAGCAGAATTGGATTATATTTTGACTAACAGAAAATACATATTTCAAGATTGTAATGTTCTTAATAAATTTAACACAGGAAGTGATCATCGATTAGTAAGGTGTAAGTTACGTGTTAATGTAAAACTAGAGAGACAAAAAATTATTAAGAAAAACAATATTTACAGTTGATATTCCTAATATTCAGAAACATTCTAATGAATTTAAATCAGAACTTACAAATAGGTTTCAAGTGTTAGGAGATTTTGAACATGATTCAGATTTGAATGAAATTAATATGAAAATAACTGATACACTTTTAAAAACTGCAATAAACATAGCTGGTAGAAAAAAGCAGTAATTGACTAATAAAATTTCTACTGAGACTAGAGAATTTATGAAGAAAAGAAGGAATATGAAGATATACAAAAATGATGTATTAAAAAGAATTGAATATCTCGAATTTTGTAAAATGGTACGGAAAAGAGTTGAAAATGATATAACTGAAATAGCAAGGAAAGCTGTAGAAGAAAATAAAAGTCTCAAAAATGTTAAACAACATTTTGGTATTGGTAGGAAATTTATATCTGCAATAAGAAAAAAAGATGGAATTATTACTAAAAAGAGAGATGACATCATGAAATTGGTAGAAGATTTTTATCAAGAATTATATAGTAATAAAGAACAAGTACCTCCTATATCTATTACATCTTCTGAATTGCCCAGAATTTTAAATGAAGAAGTGAGACATGCAATTAAGTGTATGAAGAAAGGAAAGGCTCCAGGAAATGATGGAATTATAATTGATATATTAAAAGAAGCAGGTGAAGAAATAGAAACAATTTTAGCAAAGTTATATACCAAATGTCTAAATGATAAAGATGTACCGGAAGATTGGAAGAATGCAGTAATAATATTAATATTTAAAAAAGGTGATAAAGAAGATATTAGAAATTACAGACCTATCAGCCTTTTATCAGTTTTATATAAAATTTTTATTAAGATAATTACAACTTGTCTACAGAGAACTTTGGATTTCCACCAACCAAGAGAACAAGCTGGATTTAAAAGTGGTTTTAGTACAATAGATCATATCCAGGTATTGAGAGAAGTCATAGAAAGGACAAATGAATATGAGTTGTCATTATGTTTTGGATTTGTAGATTATGAAAAGGCATTTGATTCTATACACATTTCTTCAGTGATTAAAGCATTGGATCATCAAGGTATAGATCCAGGATATTGTCATATTTTAAAGAATATTTATAAAAATGCAACAGCAACAATTAGATTACATAATGATACTGGAAAAATCAACATTGAGAAAGGTGTAAGACAAGGTGACTCCATATCTCCAAAACTCTTTACAGCAGTGCTGCAAGAAGTATTTTGTGGATTAAAATGGGAAACTAAAGGAGTGAAAGTAAATGGAGAGTATTTAAGTCATTTAGATTTTGCAGATGATGTAGTTATTTTTGCAAATAATGCTTCAGAGCTGCAGGAAATGTTGCAGGAGTTAGCAGATGAAAGTAGAAAAGTAGGACTAAAGATAAATGTTAAAAAGACTAAAGTAATGTTTAATCGATTTGCTCAAAATATGAAAATAAAGATTGATTATGAAGAATTAGAAGAAGTTAACAGTTGCAAATACCTTGGTCAGATTATTAATACAGATGGAAACATAATGGAGGAAATTAATCATAGAATTAAACTTGGTTGGAGTGCTTTTGGTAGAAATAATTTGATACTAAAAGGAAATATGCATATGTGTTTGAAAAGGATGGTTTTTAACAAATGTGTTTTACCAGTTCTTACTTATGGATCTGAGACTTGGACACTTAATAGAAGAGCAATACAGAGACTTCAGACCACTCAAAGGCATATGGAGAGATGTATGTTGGGAGTAACAAGAAGAGATCGAAAATGCAATGTATGGGTAAGACAACAAACAGATGTTACTGACCTTATTGAAAAAATTAAAAGATTGAAATGGAGTTGGGCTGGACATATTGCTAGAAGAGATGATAATAGATGGACAATTGAAATTTTAAACTGGATTCCAAGAGATTGTAAAAGACCCAGAAAGAGACCACATGTGAGATGGATGGATGAAATAAGAAAATGTGCAGGGGTATTGTGGAGAAGATGGATTAAACTTGGAGAGACCTTCATCCTGCAGTGTATTGATAATGGTTGATGATATATATATATATATATATATATATATATATATATATATAGCCAAAACACTATTACCAAAATAATTTTAATTGTAAACTTAATGGAAGATTTCATCATGTTATTAAATTTTTTTGTAAAAAAATACTTACACTTTAATCAATTTTTTACTTAATGTAGAGAAGCCTTTTTGTTAATCAGCTCAGTTTTTGTTATCTATTATACTTTACTTAATCACATATTTAACATTAAATTAATTCCATTTCATCTCAGATATTTTAATAATAATAATCACACTTGATATAGGACATATCATACTATTTTATGTAATGCAAGAAAGCCTTAGCAATATTTGTATGAATAAGAATGACAAAATTTTTCTTCTAAGAAATATACATACATAATATCACACTCCGTAATCCATGTCATTAGAGCATTCATGATAACAACAATAAGGCTCATCTCTTGCTGATAAAATATATTATATCATGCAGCTAGCTGCATACCCACAAAACACAATAATCAAACAATCATGTTATCAAGGAATACACATATGTCTAAATGTAAAGTCTTGAGTAAACAACTTCCAGTAAAATACACTTTGTAATAGAAATCTATATTAGATCAAAATATCAACGATATTTAGAAAAAATAATGACATTATAGATTTCCTCAGTTTTAAAGAAAGTGAGACAGTTGTCAATGGTAATACTATGCTAAAAAAATTTTAACCACTTTAAAGAAAACCTTCAAAAAGAAAATGATTTCAAGCTATACCAAAATATTTTGTAGTTGCAGTTAACAATATATCGACTATAGGACTTTCTATAAAGATTAGACAAAATTCTTTAATTGTATAACATAGGATTACTTGGCACACCCAAATATGTACTTTCATGTCTTATATAGTTTGCTTATGGATTTCCTTCATATATAGTCAATTTTCTATAAAAGAAATGGTATACTATGTCCAATATCACTGTTCCATTTTGTTTACAAATCCAATTTAAACATCACACAAAATATTAGATCCCTATTTATGGGCCCACTTGAAATTAAATTTCTGAAAGCACTAAAGGATAAAATTTAATTACCTCTATTATTGATACTATACAAATTGCAATTTCCAAAAAAGAGTTCATCAATGGGGAAAGTAATATTATTCTTTAAACAATAACACTTAGAAACATAGCACAGTACCAATACAAACAGATATTAAAAGAACTTTTGATTCAATATCAGTTGATATTATTGTAAAATCAATAAAAAACAATCTAAAATATTGCTATATTTTTCTAACTTTATTATCTAACAGAAAAATACATATAACACTAATTAATAAAACTTATCCCTCACTTTAACTTCGAATTTCTTAATGATCAATACTGAGTCATTTATTATTTACCAATTATATCAATCAATTTTTTGATAATATAGAAAAAGAATTTCATTAAACTATCTATCATATTGGACCTCAATATATCCTGCACCACCTTCACAAATGATATCACAGATTTCATTGTAATAAAAAATACAAACAAATACACACATGATATATAAACACACAAACTAGTATTTAATCTGGACAAATTGTGTATGCTGTATTTAGTTACATTTACACATAAAAATTTCAAGATAAATCAACTGCATCCTTGGAATTTTTTTCAATAGAAGTAGATGATGCATATACAAATATAAGGTAAATAAACGCAACAAAGCAGACTAAAGCCTTTTTATAAAAACATATCTTTTGTTATACAATGATTTTGATGAACTTCACCAAAAGTGCTATTTTCTCACACATATATTATTATTATTTTTTTCAAGTTTTGAATTACTTATCAATATGCTAACCATCAAAAACAATATAATTTTCACTAAATCCCTCATTCTATGCAGAAAACTATAAATTGTAAAAAAAAACAACAGCTGCAATATAACTTAATGGCTTGAAACTACATTTACTTCTTATATAGAGAGAGTGAAAATGATTAATCTTGTGTTTTCCATAATAAAAATATTCCTACATCTTGAAGTTATTCGTGAAATAATGCCAACAGACAAAACATCTCAAGCACAAACATTAGAATATGATCCTAGAATATATAAAAAAATACCATAACCCAACATCAAATTTTCAAAACATAAACTGTACTACTAGAAAATGTATGAATTATGAAATCCAAATTCATGTGAATACATTGTTTGTCTAGAAATAATTATCAACAATTCTTGATCAGATTTAGATACTGGACTTTGAGGTATCTCAATGCCAGCATTGCTATTCTATCAACTTCAATCATATTAAACCAATTGCAACAGTTGGTTTGGGTCACAGAGAGAAGTAGAACACTTTTTGGTCACATTCTGTCACTCTCAAATTTATCTGTGCTTACATCAATGCAAAGTATACAAAATAATATTATAATTCATTTTATATTTGGGACTTTTTTTTAGAGAATGCAATAAAGAAATTCAGAATATTCTGCACACTGTGATGAACAAAGTGCATGTTTGTTAATAACAGTAATAATACCTTTAGAAACAAAGTGAAAACAATAAAGTTGAAGAACAAAAAAAGTCATCCCTCCAGACACATTTGTAATACATGATCTCTCACGTAAAAGTACACCAACTTACAGTGAAATGAACATGCCTTATCTTTTTCCTCTTTTTTTCTTTTATATTTTGATGTAGCTATGGTAAAATGTTTTATCACCAGTGAGGAACCTTGGATCAGAGAGTACGGCATCTGGAACTTAGGATCCAATACAAAATCCTCCACCATCCACCTTTTATCTTATTATATAACTATAAAGATGTGAGTCCAAAATAATAACACAATAGTTTTCAATTCAAGCTCATTAGCTTGTATAGTTGTATAGATCTGAACTCAGTTCAGCATCCATATTGTTGGTGTATTTGGTTCTTTAATAACCACAGTCATTATACTCCTGTTGGGCAGGATTGGTATTAAGCCATTAAACCTCAATTTGTATTATTTGTTTTTTTTTTTGTATTTTTCTAGATTTTGAATAAAGTTTATTTGAAATATCAACATCATAATCATAGCAGTAATAATGATAGAGATAAACTAGAGGGCGTCACAGCTTACATTTTCAGTGCTAATTTAATGATTATGACTTCATTTTATTTCTACATTTAACATATATTTAACACATTACATTATATTCTTGTATAATTTGGACTAAAAATGTTTTATTTTATTAACATTTATTTTTGATATTGTAAACATTAGAATCTTATAAAAGAATTGCTAAAAAAAGTTCATAATAAAGTAATGTTTGTCTATGAGGAGAAATTCAATTCTATTTTTCCTGCATTAAATAAATCAGTAACTATTTTATAAAGTGGATTTTTTTTCTTTAACATTTATTTAATTTTGACAAGGCAAGTTTATTATTAAATAAATAATTATTAATACTCTTTTCAGAATATTGTATTTTATTATTATAGATAATTTTTACTGCCACATTTTTACAAACAGTATGTTCTTTGTTAATAACGAAGGCCATTTCGGTTGTATACTAACAATTGGAGGTGGGATTTTTAATAAGCTATGTGTCATTTGGTAGTACTTTGATTGCATGTTATTATTTTATATATATATATATATATATATATATATATATATATATATATATCAAATAGATAAGTCAAAACAATTTTTAAAATTACTGTACTTTTATAAAATATATTTAAACAATATTTGAAATTAGACAAATAAATCAGAGACAAATTAATAATTTCAAAAATGAAAAGCAGAAAAGTTTAAAATAACTCTCTATATGGAATTACTTAGTAACAAAAAGTAGTACGATATATATTTTTGTCATTGAAAAACAGCACTCAGAAATACCCAGTCATGGTTAGGAACAGATAATTTAAAAACAGTTATGAATGTTTTTAACAGGTAGGCTATTGACACATTTTTTTTTTAGTTTTACAAGTAATCTGTGTAAAAAGTTGTGAAGCTTTTTCAAGAACACTTGGTAATTTTTTTTGCTTATGGGTTAAAAAAGCATAATCATTTAATTAGAAATAACTATGCTTAATGACCAAGTGACTATCATTATTTTTAAAAGCCACTCATAAAAATAAAAACCCCCACATTAACTCCAAAAATCACTACACATTATATGATCACTTAGATCCTAAAATATAGGTGCAGTGCTCTCAGATCCAAAATTTCTCACTGTTAAAACCCATAAACTATAAACCAACTTGGGGATATTGAATGAGTAGGTTAAATAGGGATTTATGCACACACCTTTTTGCATTCAACCCTGGCATGTACTGGGTGACACTACTGCATGGAGGATTTGTCTCTGTTTTAACTCCAGAAAAAACAAAAAATTAAGAATAAAAAGTTGAAAGTGACATTTGAATTGATAATACAAACCAATCCATTAAACACAAACATGCATGTATCACAAAGATAATCCTTTAGTTTGTTTATTTGACACCTGGTGTTTTATGTCTTATGCACACATGCACAAAAAGATTTTAACACTTTGCCTAATTAAAGCTCTTTATTGTATTCTTTTTTCAATTATTCTCTCAATGAAGGCAACTAACCTTGCATTTTTAAAAGTGTTTTTGAAATAATTCTTGAAATGTAAAAGCACTCTGTCTCTCCCATGAAGGTTATATTCAATTTACCATAAAATACATTTTTAATAAGCTAAATACTATTCGAATGAAGACATTTTTTCAATAGTAAATTTAACATCATTACATTCAGTTAGATGAGACCATATGAATTAGTTTTAGAATTTTATTATTATATGTGTGGAATTTTATAAAAAGTTCTTTAAAAAAAATTTGATATTATTATATTACATTAATAGTGTCCATTTCTCATTTCTGTGGATTTAATGAAATTATAATATCACTTCATCAATTTTCAATCCATTACTTTCAATGTGATGTTTAAATACAAGTATATTGTCTGTACTGAACTTACTGTAATTAGAAAGGATTTAAACTCATATGTGGTGAATAGCTGTATGGAGCTTGAAAGTCTGAGTTCAAATTCTTTCTAATTACTTTCAATATATTAAAAAAAATCTAAAGGACTTTGATCAGCAAATGACTAAATATTTTTTGCAGTTCTAATACTCCAGTCATTTTTAAGCATCTTTTCAGATCAAAGATACACACATATAATAGATAAGATAGATATACCTTGACTTTTAATGTGGTGATGATAGTATCTGAATCTCATTATAATTTGTGATGCACCCCAACATGAGAGTTCCTCTTTTTGGACTAAAAAACTATAATCTTAAGTTGATAGTAATCCAAATTAAAAGTTGATAAAGGTATTTTTTGCATTACTAAGTAATAAAATATGAGAAGTTTTAAACACTGATTATGAAATCAAAATCTTATGTGTTATATTTAAAACAATAATATCATGCAGATCTTCTTTTGAGTTCGAAAGAGTAGCATAATTATCAGCATATTACAAATTTAGAACTAAAAAGAGTTTTTATTTTTGCTTTTAATTGACTAAAATTAAAAATTCTATCATCAATTTTTATCATATCTTGATGACTGTTACTTTTGTGGTTTGGAAAAGTAAATTTTGCACTTCAAAGCCTGTAGATTATGGCAGTTCAGACACTGTTGCTGGTGTATACATCTTATCAACACCAAGTATTAAATCATTTGATTACTTACAACTGCTTCATTAATCAAGCTACAAATTGTTTTGAAAAAATAATTTATTTAAGAACTAAAATATTTTTTTAATGAATAATGGGGAAAATGCTGAAAAATAATAATTATGATTTTCTAGATCTACATATGATTAAAATAAACAAAACTGCTAAAGTATGCATCTATATCTTTCTTCATAAGAGTGCTAATAATAAATAGAATTGTAAGCAAAAAGTAAAGACTAATATGAACTTAAGTATTTTTTAAAGCCAAAGTTGACAAAAGCAGATGATGATAATTCATTGATAAATTGTTGAAGATGGCTTATAACATTGGCGTATATTCATATATTTTAATCATGGCTAATATGATATATAAGGCATCAACTTTACTAAAATCAAAATTGGAAAGGAATAAAAACATCATCAACAACATTTACTGTTTTGTAGTGATATTTTAATTTTTTTATCATATTTGATAAGTTTGATGAAAGGATTCGTTGACATTATGATGAAAAGAAACTGAACATTATTGATTTTTTTTAGTGTTAGTTGTTTTTATTTGGCATAAAGAGAGTTGAAGCAATAATGTTTTATTGTCAATATGGACCAAGTATTTTTATTTGATTTTAGTATCTTGTTTTTTTTAGTAATCTCAATTTTTCTTCTAATATCAAATTTAATATATATAATAAATAGAAAAAATGTGATAGGATTTAAAGGCTAAATGAATTTAAGAACATACAAAAAAGGTTATTCATATTTTTCCACATCATTCATATATATATATTATTTTAAAAAAATGCAATAAATAACTTATTAATAAAATCAGACGACCCTTATTTTATTGTTTAAAAAATATTTTTATAGCAATATTACAAAACGATAAAAAAATTTTAAGACAGCAGAATTGATTAGATATGGAGTTTGAATATGGTTGTGCCATATGGTTTTTAAAAATTGGATATATTTAATAATTTCAAAGGCAGATTATTATTATATAGAACTGGTAGCATTGATGAAGGTTTTAAACTTAAGCAAGGTCAAAATGAATTCTGATTTCAGGGTCTTTAGTGGTTTCAATGTTAAGCAGCTATGATGACATTTGAATAATAATCTTTTGAAAGATGAATACTGTAGACTAAAAGCTAGAATGTCTATTGGAATTTTTAATTTTTTTCTGTAATAAAAATCTTTACTGAAATTTTGTTTTTTTGATGAAATCTGCAATTGGATTTTCTTCTGGAAGAAAGTGAAAGTTTTATAAGAATATTCTCTGGAGTCTTCAAAAATATTGAATTTCTTTTTATTTTTTATATGATTTTTAATGGTTTGTTTAGTGAATGTATTGCTACTGATGTTTAAGCAAAGATGATCTATCACTTGAGGTATGTCTTTAAGATTATTGAATTGGCTGTTATACATCTTAAGATTAAATATCCATTTTAAAGATGGTCAATCAATAACAGAATTAATTAATTAATTAGAATTTGTCTAAACTTTTTGATAACTAGTATATTTTATTGTTTAACCAGTTTTTGGATTATATTAACCCCTTAAAAAAAGAGAAGATACACAGTACCTCAAATAGTTTTGGTAGCAGTAGAGATCTCTGTGTGAAAGAAAGAATAATCTTTAAAAACCTTAATGCTCTTACTTAACAACTAATTTTTTAAAAATGGGAATTTCTTTTTCAGGTGAAGCTTTTAATATATTTTTTTTCAAACTGTTTGTAATCTGCTATTGCAGACTCGCAGTAAGTTTTGTAATAAGAACAAGGGGAAAAAAAAGGAAATATAAAAAAAACAGCAAAAAAATATATATAAAAAAACAAAAAACAAAGTTGAATAAGTATTTTTTTTGTACATAATTTTCTTTACAGCTATAGAGAGCAAATTCCAGTTTTATATTTTTATTACAAGCTTTCATAAAAATACTTCAGAATCTCGGCGATTTAATTATGCATGGAAAAAAAAATAAGCTAAAAGCGAAGCAATATAAAATTAAAAACTAAAGCTGAAAGCTTGTTTGTTTTTTTAATCACTTTTTCATTTCTAATATAACAAAACCGTCCAAATGGGAATTAAATGCAAAATATACAGAAATGTGTGTGTTTTCAAAGCGGAAATTTGCAGCATTATTTTGATAAAAACCAATTTTCTTGCTTCTGAGCCCTGCCGGCTAAGACTGCTACTCAGTTGCTAAGCTGCGTTGGGTAACCAGCTCACCCGCTGTTCTCTTCCACCAAAATGCATTTTAAGTCATTCGTTTTTTTAATTACCTTGAATAAACAACTTGAAAAACATAATAATGACAGATTAAAAAAAATAACATGGGGGCATTTGAAACAGAGGATAGGCTAGAAAATAAGCTGATGATAAAATTGCTAAGTTTTTCTTGGTGAAAAATGAAAATTAAAATTCTGTTTTCACATCTGAGGGAAGAAGCAACTTTTATTTTGATAAAAAGTATCCGTTTGAAATTTTATATTATCCCTCAATAAATAAATATTTATAGAATATTATAAAAGAATTGAGATGAGGAGAGAATATATAAATATTATCTTAAACATTATTTTTAAAAAAATATATAAAAAGTAATTGAAAATTTTAACAATAATATTTTTTTTTTATTAAAAAAAAAGGCAAATCAAGTAAAAAAAAATCCATATTGAATTAAAAAATTGATGGAGTGATTATAAAAAAAGCGAAAAAACAAAACAACAGACTACTATATATATAATCATCCGTGGACTTCCACTCTGAAGGTCTATTAATTTTTTTATTGTAAAACTATATGTTTGGAAAATCATATGAGGTTTGGGCATCAAATTTATTGACTGGATGTAACAATTCCTTCTATTTCAGAGATGTTTTTCTTTTTACTTTCCTCAGTGGGAAATTGATCTAGTAGGGCTGCCTTATTAAGGGCAAGACCCTTTTATGAATAGATGAAGTCTGTTTACTAAGGAACAACAAATACTTTAAGATTATTATTAAAAAGACAAGTTTAGGATCAAAATAATAAAATATTACAATTAAGATATTGTTATATATATTTGTCATTGGTAATACGATATTGCTTGTGATTCTTTAACATATAACTATAGCAGTCGTATCTCTCGTATAGGATCCTTCAGAACAAAAACTTTTCGGGCACTTCTCCAAAAAACATTTTTATGACTATCAGAAAAATCATTACTACTTATAAATTCAGTTGGTGAAAAATTTACAGTTTTTTCTTACTACCCACTTATGAGCCAAGATTAAATAGTAAATTGTGTTGTCTATAACTGACTAAGAATTTTGTCTGTTGCCTAAAAAATCTTTTAACACGAACTATAGATTATAAATGCAAGAGGCAAATATATTACTTACTATACCTTATAGACTTCAGCACATCTGTCCATTATTTCTCAACAGATAATTCCGATTATGTTTATTATCAGTACTAAACAAGTAAAATGTTGATTTCATATTTTAAATCACACTATTTCCACATATTAATTTTGTAAATATTTAATTATGATTTTTTCCCAGTTTATTAGTTAAGTGTTTTCTATCATTAAATTATATTTTATTACTTTCATAATAATATTTACTATTATCCCATTAAACACCACATGATCACCATTTATATTTACTATTAATTAGTTCATTATTTAGGCTTAATTTTATTATTATTTTTATCTCTCTATATTTCTTATATACATATATATATATTTAAACTCACTACTAAGCTAAAAGAAAAGGTATCTTTATCATATTAATAATAATAATACTATTTTTATATAGTAGCAGTAGCAGCAGCAACCATACCAGTAGCAGCAGCAGCAGCAGCAGCAACAGCAGTAGTAGTAGTAGTACTAGTCATAGTAGTAGTAGTTGTAGTAGTGGTAGTAATGATAATAGTAGTAGTAGTAGTGGTAGTAGTATAGTAGTATGGTAATAGTAGTAGTGTAGTAGTAGTATTACTCCTCCTCCTCCTACTCCTAATCTACTTCTATTGCTACTGCCACTGCTACTACTACTACTACTACTACTACTACTACTACTACTACTACTACTACTACTACTATTTGCAATCTATGCCACACAGCAGATGAAACACAACAGCATATATTCTACTCATGCACAAGTCTATCTAATGTACATAAACTATTAATAGAAACATACCAAAGGGAAATATATCAATAATAAACATATTACAATCCTTTAAAAAAACTCTACCCGAACAATATGTGCAATAATTTTTCTACTATGTGCACATGGTGCATGATATGCTCATTTACATTCGGTAACAATGTAAGAAGACATCCAGCAACATTTACAAAAAAACTTCAATAAATACAAGAATGTGATTTTACAAAATTAGCCCTCTAGACATTGTAGCAGCAACATGATCACTCATAAAACAACCATCAAACCTATAACAGAATAATGGATCAAACAAAGATTATATAAACTGTAAAATACAATTGAACTTAAAATTTAGAACTTGTTCCAAACTTCACATGATGTTTATATAACAAAATGCAATCCTTTTTTGTAATTCTATGTAACATTTGTTTAATAAAATTTTTTTGAAACATGATCATCATCATCATCATCATCATCATCATAATAATAATAATAATAATAATAGCTGATCAAAAAATAAAAAAAAAGATAATACACAAACAATACTGAAATGGGTACGTATTCTCAGTTCTACTATATAAATTACCCCAGTAGTACTTTAGAATAACTAAACCATGAAAAAGAAAAATCATATTTCTTTCTTATGTTAACTTTCTACTTCTGTGGATAATTTTTTTATGACTATAGATATAAAATTTGTAAAAACTATAAAGAAATAATTCTTTAGAAGACTTAAGCTAAATAACATAATTTATTAAATACTAGTCATACGAATTTTTATAATTCATAGAAGATTATTGTTGGTATTTATCCCATTTCATATATATATATATTGTGCCCTTTTCTATAGGTCAATGATGGTTATAAATGGTCAATTACTAAAAAATTTTAAAATTAATATTATATAGTATTTAAAATTATAGACTATATTAAGCAGTAAAAGATTAATATGATATATTTAATAATAAGTATTGTGATGGTGAGAATTGTATCTAATTCTATATTTTTCTAAATTGTTTTTCAAAATTTTATATAATTATTTTATATAATATAAGTAGCAAATTTATTAAGACAGATAAAATTAGACTAAACACCGGAAATGACTACGTGACTGTCTGGAATATTCTATGTATAAGCACCAGTTTAAATTAATACTAATAATTAAAATATTTAAATAGTATATTATAGAAGTGGATGGAATTGTCACACATCATAATAAAAATAAGTAGTATACACCTTTATTAATTATTGTTTCAAAATTGTTTTAAAGGTAGTTAAATTGTAATAGATAATAATTGATTTAAAAATAATAATGAGTTAACATTTAAGTCTATTACGTCATGATTTTAAAACTTTAGAAATTGTTTATAAATCCAAGTAGGGATTGACCAATAAAAAATAGATCTTGGCAGACAACCAAAATCGCGCCAACTAATTGTATAAACGGGGGAGAACAAAAATGTGTTGACTCCAGAGCAGAGGTAAAATTTTAAGCTCTCTAAATTTTTTTTTCTTCAATTTATTAGTCAATTTTATTATAATTTTAATAATATCTTTGAAAGAAACCAACTGACAATTTAAAAATCATCCGAAGAGAATCTTAGAATAAAATGTTTTAAAAAAAAGTTTTTCATAGTAATGTTTCACTAACTTTACAGTAACCTGCCAGTGGATTCTATCGAAATATAATCAGAGTTTTCAATAGAAAATGGATAGATTCTTAAAACCAAGTTGTAAATTTTATAATGTTCCAAATATGTTAATATTATTCGTTGATATAGTTTATATAGCGTATCACTATGAAAGCTGCTTTCGTGCGTATAAAATCAATGAAAGGACATTGTGCGCAAAGTTAATGAAGATAATGGAAAATAAAAATAAGTATTATTCGTATAAGAATAAATGGACAAAAGGAATTTTAATATTGAAATAGTTTGAATTGCTTTCTTTAAGATGACTTGAGAAAATACTCTAGAAAATAGTTAAAGATCGGAAGTAGTGTATATAAAATAATAATGAATGAAAGTGAAGTTTACCAAGGAAAACACTTGCCTAAAGAAAAAAAAAATTTTACAGAAGAGAAATATAAAATATTGGATCCATGGAAAATGCAATTGGTACCGTAATTATTAAATAATTGTAGTTTAACTAGAAATAAAGATGCATCAACGCGCCGAGGTAATATTCGCCAGAACATTAAAAAGCTTCGTGGGATAACTAAATAAAATGTTTTCTAATAATTTTGGATTAAACACTAAAACTAAAGATCGTCTAAACAGTTTATTAAATGAACTAATTTATTTAAAACTTTAATAAGCAGAAAGGAGAACATTCGGACAAAAGAAGAAATAATAAATATTATGGGACTAACCAAGATTTACCGTCAGAAAAATATGTGATTATGGTTTGAATTATTTTCTTTACTAATCTAAGTTAAACATTAAGTTTTAGATAGCGATAGGGAAAACAAAATACATTAATTCGTGATATAACATTATATGAAATAATATGTTTTGATTTTGAATTTTAAAATAAAATTGTATGTATGTGGAAATTTGTATATTTGCGATGCTCGAAGAGAAAGAAACCTACTACGAACTCTGATAGGAAGATAAAGATTGTTTTTGGTAACATTTATAATTATTAATGATATATAATGTATGTTTTATTTATTTAGATCAGCTGGGAATCGAATGAATGTAGCGCAAAAGTTTTATTGTTATTATTGTTGTAAAACGCATTTTTGAAAACAACACTCTAAAACACTTTGAGATGTGATTAGATTTTTAAAAATATGCATACGATAATCATTTTATGTGTTATTAATATAGTTCAATATAACCGATGGTTATGTGATATTTTCTGTTAATTTTCCGATTGGGATATTTAAATGTTATTTTAACAAAACGTAGATGTTGAACCTACAGTGTAATAAAGCAAGACAAATTGTTCTTATGGAATAGGGAAATGTTTTTATATTAGCGAATTTTGTTTATTGTTTTAAAAAGTAGTTAGTATTTTATCGATGTTGGATACAGTAAAAATCTCGAGAGATAGTTTGGGTAGTGACTTGGTAGTACGTGGTGATTCGGAAACCAAGAGGATGTATTAAAAACTAGGATGCTACAGGGAGTGAAATAATAAGTAGTTTTAGATGTTAATCAGCGTAGTTAACAAAGCCCTACGACTGGTACACATGTTGTCTTGGACAGTGGTATTTTATATATTTCTTGTGAGTCGTACTAGATGTTTGGTAAAGCTGAGTAAATAGCTGCCACATCATGCTTATCGCCAAGGTTATTAGACAATGAATGTCGGACCTATTCACACTGTTCCATACATTTTTGAAGTATATTGCGGATAAGTTATCTATCTATCTTCCCGATATCCTATACATCTTTTGCTATCTTTATCTGTATTTCTTGCAACTACATCGTTATATGATAAGTCTATTAAAGGGAAACAATAGATATTTTAGAATGTATGTCATGCTATTATTGGGAATAAAAATAGTTAAGTATTAACGAAGAGTAGATTATGATTATTGAAGAAGATGCAGATATCCTAAGAAGGGGGAAGGAGTTGGTAGAATCATTTTAATTCTTTTTTTAAGAAATGAACTATAATTTTATAAAGTATATCCAAATAGAAATATACAAAAATATTAAATATATTTCACGTTTTCTTATTGTCAATTATATTTTAAAAAATATAAGTATTGCATATTTAAAAAATACAATAACATTTCGATAATTATAGTATATGTGAAACTGTAACAGGTGATAATTAAACCTGTACTATAGTGTATTATACATGAGTATAGCTTATGGAATAAACGTATTATAGTTTACGAGCATTGGA